>PVKV010006126.1:0-31343 GCA_004027835.1 Alouatta palliata
CCCCCTGCTGTCCCTCCCCTTTTTCCCCCTGACAGACCCCAGTGTGAGATGCTCCCCTCCCTGTGTCCATGTGTTCTCATTGTTCAACACCCGTCTATGAGTGAGAATATGAGGTGTTTGGTTTTCTGTTCCTGTGTCAGTTTGCTGAGAATGATGGCTTCCAGGTTCATCCATGTCCCTACAAAGGATGCAAACTCATTGTTTTTGATGGCTGCATAATATTCCATGGTGTATATGTGCCACATTTTCGCTGTCCAGTCTATCATCGATGGGCATTTGGGTTGGTTCCAGGTCTCTATTATCTCCATTTTCTATATGAAGGACCTGCCTGAAGTCAGATGGATCGTAACCTTCCTGAATTCAAGGCCTATACTTTGTCCACTCTATTTTTCATGAGGGGAAAAAAAAAGCCATATCTAGTATTATTTGTTTTTGCAGCTTATAATCATGTTTGGGCTTCAATATGAATTTCCCTTCTAATGCTGCTTTATCACAAGCAGTTTTGCTGGGAGAGGCTGGAAAGGAGTGCCAAATAATGAGCAGAAATAATTTAAGCCTGGGAGGTGTTAAAAAATAATAAAAAAAAAAACTTTAGACAAACTAAATTTAACAGAATTTAATTGAGCAAAGAACGATTCTTGAATCAGCCCCCAGAACAAGAATAGGCTTAGAATGACTTCAGGGCTGCCGGATAGTTGGATAACATTTATAGACAGAAAACGGAAATGAGGCACAGACACAGCTGGATTGGCTACAGCTGGCCATTTGCCTGTTTTGAGCATGGTTTGAACAGTTGGCTGCCTCTGATTTGCTGCAGCTTGGCTGCTGTGATTTTCCAAAGCTTGTCCTTGGATGAAGCACAAATTTGTGTGAGCCAAGGATGCTTTACATGGGGAGAAATAACAGATACAGATGATGGGGAGGAAGGCAGCAAATCACACTACCATGTGTGTACCTATGTAACAATCTTGCATGTTCTTCACATGTACCCCCAAACCTAAAATGCAATAAAAAGTATATATATTAAAAAAAAAAAAAAAGAGTTTTCCCAACTGGGTGTAGAGGAAAGTAGAAAATTATGTTTCCTAGTCTGTAGGTCAACCCCAGTGAAAAAGTTAGTCTAGGTTTACATCTTGTTTCTGTATAAATGGGGATTTAAGTAACTACTAACAGGACTAGGGAAAATCATAGCACTAGCCAAACACCAGGGACATAGCTAAAACTCAGGAATGCCTTTTTTATGGTTAGATCTCTAGTCTTTCTGGCTATACCTTTAAGGTGAGTGATTACAGCCCCCATTCACTCTAAGAAAATTTGTTAACTCAGTCCAGCCCAGAGCTACCTGAGAAACTTACTATTGTTACTATTATTGCAAGCAGGTATGTGAGAGAATCTAGTTGAAATGAATAATGATGCAAATGAATTTGCTGGTTGGAGTAAAGGTGGTGGAGAACACCTCTTACTGGAAGCTGCGAAGGTCAATAAAATCATGTGACATAAGGAGTTAAGAGTCAAAGCAGTAAGGTAGAAAGGGAACTTCTAAGTGGTAACTGAAAGCCTGGCCACAAACAGCAACGTGGGAGCTGAGCATAGGTTTAGGGATATGAGAGGCAGGAAGGGTGAGGAAGAACAAGTCTAGAGGAAACAGGCAAGAATTTCCAGACAATTGCCTGATGCAGGTGCTGTGCACAGCTGGATTTCAGGTGTTCAGTGCATTGTGGTTGTGGCCTGTGGGAAAATTATTTGCATGTAAAAAGCCAAGGTAGGAGAGGTGGGGGAGGGTGTATGTGAGGGAGGTTGGCAAGACAGCAAAATTTTGTTTTGTTTTTCTTTTTGGTGGCTTATGGATGAAATCCAGTTTTCTTAGCAAGGCTGTACACAAGAACCTTAACAACCTGAGCCTTGCCTACCTCTTCCATAAGCAGCCCACATACCAGTCTGTTGAAAATATGCCATCTTCTTACACATACATTCTTTTACGTGCACATGTTTCTTCTGATTTGCCTCATTAAATTTTATTCATCCTACAAGTATTATTTCCCATGACAAGTATCCCATTGTGACTCCCAGCCTCTCACCCTCCTTTTAGGACAGCCTTAGGCAGCTCTGCTCTTTATTTCCTTAGTACCCTCCTTTAACACTTAAATTACAAGAATGTATTTAGTTCTTTATTTTTCCCATGGGAGACTGGACTTCTTTCAAAGGCAAGGCCTTGTCTTAGTTATCTTTGTATCATATGATTCAGTGCCTGGTATAGTGGGTGCTTAATCAGTATTTTGACTGATTGATAGAAGTCATGAGGACTGTGTACAATCAATACGTGGATCATATATTGCATGAAGGATCAGTGCAGGTCAGTTTATCTTCTGAGGACTGCTCAGCCACTAGACCCCTAAACTTTTCAGCAGCTGGCTGGACAGTAACTGTAGAGATGTTTGCATCTTTTCAAACATGGATAGGCAAAACACGGGAGGGGAAAAAGGTCAATTTCCAGAAGTCAAAGATCTTACATTTTATTAACTAAAATAGGATTATTTTTATTCTTTTTTTTTTTTTTTTCCTGAGACAGAGTCTCGCTTTTTTGCCAGGCGCCAGGCTGGAGTGTAGTGGCGCAATCTCGGTTCACTGTAACCTTCGCCTCCCAGCTTCAAGTAATTTTCCTGACTCAGCCTCCCGAGTAGCTGGCACTACAGGCGCCTGCCACCTCGCCCAGCTAATTTTTGTATTTTAGTAGAGACAAGGTTTCACTATATTGGCCAGACTGGTCTCAATCTCTTGACCTCGTGATCCGCCCACCTCGGCCTCCCAAAGTACTGGGATTACAAGCATAAGCCACCACGCCCGGCCTATTTTTATTCTTTTAATTGTAGTTCTTTAGTTGTTTTTGGGCATTTGGCCGATGCTGCCTGTCAGGTGATGAGAAATACGGACTTTATAGTTCAGGAGACATTACAGCAGCCATGACTCTATTTGCTCACAGGCTCTCTCCAAAGAAAGGTACATTGTTGGTCATGTGGCAAGCGAAGGAAATCCTAAGTGCTTTTGTCATGAGACAAGAAGAGACTCGAGTTTGTGTGGTGTTCTTGTGGTGTACACAAACAAGCGGCTGGGTGATTCAAATGATTGGATCAACAATGACTTGTTTCTGAAAAGGAACAGATGTGACAGACTGGCTTCTGGAATCCAGTGACCACACATTACATGTTCAACGCTTATGAAAATTCCTTGCAAAATATTCAGATTTATATTTGGGTCTAAATATTCAGGAAGCCAGGGGCCAATTATTTCTTCTTATGTCACTGTCCTGAAGTTAGTCTCTTAGGATGCTACACTTAGAGTCCTGAGCTGCTTGATTCCTCCTCCTTGGACAAGCAAGGACTCATAGAAATAATACCCCACAGGCCTGGACTACGAGGCCATGTGGTACTTCCTGTCCATTCTTGCGGAGCATTGAGATATGAAGGGCAGGCACCAGCAGTAGTGTCCTTTGGGATCTCGAGGACAGAACAGGCTCAGACGGAAAGCAGGCTGACATTCTGAACACTGCCACTCCAAGAGAAGATGTTCAGGTAGGAAACCAGCTTACAAGACCTTGGAGAACTGCCAAGGGGAGGAGGCTTGACTTGGACCTTAGGGAGCTTAGCCCAGAGCAATTCCTGAGCTAAGGAGCCAGTAGGTGGCTGTGCATCTGGTTTCCCACACTTGTGGATGAAAACATAGTAAGGCTAATTAAAGGAACAGTAGAAACGGTTTTCAGTCAGGGTTTCATTGTTAGAGAAGGCTCTGTTTTGAAGTGTGCTGGTATCTCGCGGGCCTCAACTATAAGACAGTCTGGAAGGAATCACAGCTGAAGGAACTGACATGGCCATGGAAGCTGGCTCCCAGATAGAACACCAGATCCCCAGTGCACAGTGTTCAATGGGATTGGTAGAGCTGTGTTTGATTGTGGCTGGTATTATTATCCAAGGGGCCCCTGTCTAGAGGCGGGATAAGTAACAGAAGATGGGTGGTGGTACTATTTAAACTGGGGTGTGGGGTGGGCTGTAGAGAAAGGTGCTTCTGTATACTGACACTGGATGATTTTTGTGTTTTCTGTAGGAGTGCAGGTGTTGACTAAAGGTGGGGGAGTAGGGTCATATTTCATGGAGGAGCAAGCTCTGGAAAAAAGAGGCTGCATAATTGTCTATATTGTACCCTGTGTTCACATCTGTGTTACATAAAGAAACAATATAGGACAACAACAAAAATTGTGTACAGAAAGAAAGGCTGGAATGAAATTCACTGAACTATTAATTGAAAAAATAAGAGGCTTATGTAGTTTAAAACAATAGATAATTCAAAACTGGCAGTGGACCTACGTTAAGAAATATGTGGAAATACTCATTCTGTTTAATTCCTCCATTGAAGTTGATTGAATTCACGTCAAGGAGCCCACTGACCTTTAGGGAAGACTATGTCACAAGTGAGTAATCCACTAACAAATGATCACACAGTACACAGGTCAAGCTTTAGCTACAAAGCATCCAAATTACACCAATAAATGTAGACATTCGAAACAGCATATTGCGAGGTAATATGCCTTGGGGGTGTTAAACACTTTGGTTGTACTTTTGTTCTTTTGTTCCGCCACCCTGAGTCATTGTGAAGAAGATAGAGAAGACACTCTATTGTCAAAATGCCTAACAGCAAGGTTCTCTTAGACTTTCCCTGCCTTCCCCTTTGTCCCAGTACACCAGCACGGCCTAGGGCAACTGTAACCTGGAGGCTAAACCTTTCTGACAATAAAAACCCAGTCCTGTAGGCCTTGGCATTTGTATAACTCTGCTCTAAATGCCCTTCATTTCTTCCCATCTACCCACACCACTTCCTAGCAACCCACGTGTCTCATGTGAGCTCTAGGAGAACAAGGACAATATCCTGAACTTCTGTTGACTGAGCAGCAGTGACAGTTACCATGTACTTGACAAGTAACTGGTTAAAAAATACACTAGGTGTACAAATAGAATATAGGCCAGCCAGTTAATGAGCTGGAGTTTTTGTAACCACCTTCTTGCCTCTAATATCTTTGGAGTGTTTTTATGATAGAGTTTAAACTAAGTGCTAGTGCCTGACATTCTTTGCTGTAGGTACCCAGTGCTCTTAGGTTAGGCATCTCTAGGGAACCTTTTCATTTCATAGGATAGTTGTGCTTACCACTTGTTTAATGGAGCAATAACAATTCCTCTTTTTTTTAGTTAAAAGGATTATATAAGAAAATTAGTACAGAAGACAAAAAGAACAACAGAAATCTTCCATAATCCAGCCCCTTTAACTCTTTTCATAGAGATAGGTGTTTTTAAATAATAAAGATCAGTCTATTTTATATTTTCTATACTGCCACCTAACATTATTTCAAATTTTTAATGTTTATATACTATCTCATTAATTATAGCTTTATAATTTTAAGGCATAATATTTTATCATGTAGATAACCATAATACTAAATTCATAGACATTTAAATTGTTTCCAAGCTGAAACTAATAAAAAATACTGTGGTTAAAATCTTTATTTGTATAGCTTTTGGTTTTCATAGAAATATAAGTTATAAAAAGATACAAATATTTTGTTAACACTACATTTTTTCCAAAAAATTACAGTAAAATGTGATATAACCAATTCATATAAAATAGTAACTCACAGTCTTTTAAAAAAACAGCTTTATTAAGATATAATACACATGCTACATGATTCACCCATTTAAAATGTATAATTCAGTGGTTTCTAATATATTCACAGAGTTGTGCAACCATCATCAAAATCAATTTTATAACATTTTCATCACTTCCCCCAAACCCCATACTCATCAATGGTCACTCACTATTTTCCCACAATCACCTCGAGCCCAAGTAACCACTGATCTTCTTTCTGTCTCTGTAGATTTGCTTATTCTGGAAATTTCATGTAAATGGTATCATGCAATATTGGGGTCTTTGTGACTGGCTTCATCTACTTAGCATAATGTTTTCAAGATTTATCTTTTTTATAAACAAAAGATATCCCGTTGTATGGAGATAGCACATTTTGTTTATCTATTCATAAGCAGACGAACATTTGGGTCATTTCCACCTTTTGGCTACTATGCATAGTGCTATGAACATTTGTGTACAAGTTTTTGTGTGGACATGTGTTTTTATTTTTCTTGGATATATTTCTAGGAGTGAAATTGCTGACTTGTATTAAAATTCTTGATTTAACCTTTTGAGGAAATGCCAGACTGTTTTCTGGAGCTACTGTACCATTTTAGACTCCCACCAATAATCTTGTGAGAGTCTCAACTTCTTCACAGCCTCTGAACCCTTGTTGCTATCTAGCTTTTTAATTATAGCCATCCAAGTGAAGTGGTATCCCACTGAGGTTTTGATTTGCATTTCAAAGGCTCTTTAAGATTTTTATTTTTTAAATTACTTGTGTAGAGTTGAAAGCATTTTACAATGTACATTTAAAAAATCAATGTAATTTACAGAGTATACAACGCACTATGGAAAATACACAGAAATGAATGATCTATATATTGTGAAGGAAATGGAAATATGCCATCAGAAATTAATGTAAAGTCAGAAACAGCATACCATAAAAATGTAAAACTAACATTTGAATGGCAGTTTATAATCGGATAGCACTTATTCACATGTGTTAACTCATTTACGCGGAATAGTTATCATCTTAATTGCTATACAAAGGCATCTTGAAAAATGTAAAGGACTTGTTTTTAAACTTCTTTAAAGTTAATAAAAATAGACTGCATTCCAAGACATTAAAAATTGTTTTAATGTGGAAATATTTTAATGGATTAAGAGTACTGACAAGTTGTCCTTATCTTGGTTTTAATAACAAAAAGAAAATGGCCAAAGGAATAGAAAAATAATTTTAAGAAGAGAAGTGTCAATATGAGGGGTGGGGGACATGTTTTACTGATGTTATTTCAGAGGCATGACAGAATAGCTCTTTTCAAAAAGTGCTCTCCTTCGTGAATACAGAATTTTCCCGTTTTTGTTACACAACTATTAAATGGCCATTATGGAAAAACATAGATTTATAAGGATAGAAAAAAGAAACAATCTTCCATTATCACCACATGTAGAAAAATTACTGTTAAAATTTGCATTTATTTCCAATCTTTTTACTATACTTTAAAAAATTTCCTGAACTTAATACATAACCTTTTGGTTCAACATGTTATAAGCATTTCCTGTATTTTTTTAACTTTTCATAAATACTGTTTTATTTATTGTGAACAATTCTGCAAAGAGAATAGACCATCTATCTATTATTTGCCTAATTCTGGACACTTTACTTGCTTATGCTTTTCAGTGTTTTAATAATCTGACAGATGTTTTTGCATAGCATGTTTGCATGTTAGAGAATTTGTTTATGGTAGATTCCTAGGAGAAGTGTTACATTGTCAAAAGTATGACAGTTATCTGCCTTTTAACATTTATTATCAAATTGTTTATCCAAATTTTATTCAATATACTTTTGCCTGAAGAGCATTCATGTACTTACCCATTTATTTATTCAATAAATACTTAATGGTAACTTGCTATGTCCAGGTTCTAGGTGAAGTGCTGGCGCTAACTTAATCATAATGGGCACTGTCTTAAGTTTTTAGAGAACACTGCGAATTTTCCTACTCTGTTAGCAACATTGCATTTTGCTTTTTTGTTTTGTTTTGAGACAGAGTCTCCCTTGGTCGCCAGGCTGGAGTGCAGTGGCTCCATCTCCCCATCCCAGGTTCGAAAGATTCTCCTGCGTCAGCCTCCTGAGTAGTGGGGACTACAGACATGCACTACCATGCCCAGCTAATTTTTGTATTTTTAGTAGAGTTGGAGTTGCATCATGTTGGCCAGAATGGTCTCCATCTCTTAACCTCATGATCTGTCCACCTCAGCCTCCCAAAGTGCTGGGATCACAGGCATGAGTGGTAGTACCCGGCCAGCATTGCATATTTTTAAGTTTTTAGACTTTCTGGTTTACAAGGAAATGTTGTTCTTTTAGCTTGCATTTCTTTTTTTTTTTTTTTTAAACTTTCATTTTAGATTTGGGAATACATGTAAAGATTTGTTTCATAGGTAAACATGTGTCATGGGAGTTTGTTTTAGATATTATTTCATCACCCAGGTATTAAGCCCAGGATCTAATAGTAATTGTTTCTGTTTCTCTCCCTCCTCTCATCCTCTCTCATTAAGTATGTCCCAGTATTTGTTGTTTCCTTCTTTGTGTTCTTATCATTTAGCTGTCACTTATAAGTGAGAACATGGAAGTATTTGGCTTTTTGTTCCTGCATAGCTCCATCCATGTTCCCACACAAGACATGATTTCATTTTTTATGGCTGCATAGTATTCCATTGTGTATATGTACCACATTTTCTTTATCCAGCTTTGTCATTGATGGACATTAGGTTGATTCCATGTTTTTGCTATTGTGAGTAGTGTTTGCATTTCTTTTTAGCTTGCTATTATTTTAACTATTACTAATGGCATTTAAAATTTTCCCATACTCATTGATCATTTATTCTTATATTCCTTTTGGCCATTTATCTGTTAATGTTTTGACAAAAATAAGGAAACTATAATGGATTTGTATGTTGTTTTTGTACAGGAACCTCAAAAACCTTACTTGCATGGTAGAACAAAGACATTTGTTAATTTAATAAAATATTTTCATTTGTTACTAAACCAAATATCTATCTTTGTCTTGAATAGAGTCTAGAACACTCTAGACCAAGTATGGATTATGCCTTCCTTGCCTTTAGGAGAAGAAATAGGTTATAAATAGTAAAGTTATGACAAGTTTGTCAGGTTGTTTAGTTTATACTTGGGCTAATTGTAGGCATGGAGACATTTTTAGTATTAGACTGGGTAACCCTTTCTCTGTCCTGAGAACTGATTGATCATCTGAAGGATTCATATTGGGAGGCAGAGTGGTAATCAATATTGTAGGCTGAGGTCACTGACAGAGGCCAAAGACAATAATGTGTGAAATTTAGGATGAATTGCTTTTTGGGTTTTGTCTGGATTTACTAAGACAGGGGAGTTGTTTGGGCAAATGCTGCCTGTTTAAGGTCTCTTTGAAGTGACCATCTAATGGATCAAGGAAAAGGCAGTTAAATCCCTCTTGGTGAGAACATCAAAAGAGGAATAGGATATAGTTACACATCAGGAGCCAAGGGCTATCAGTTGACCTTTCTTAAGAGTGGGCAGAGGAATTTGAATGATTGGGTAGTTTTTATTGTATAATGGCCTTTTTTTTTTCCATCCTTTCACTTTCTTTTTTTTTTCTCCAGGCCTCTCGTTGCTTACTAGCAGAGTTAGAGAATTATGTTATCTACCTTGTGATCTCATAATTTAAGCTGTTTTTTCTTGGAGGGCAAGGAGAGTAAAATAATACCATTTTGAATGTATTTCCTCTTCTTGTATGCCATTATCGCCTTTCCTTACTCAAGGGAATGAGAGACGTGTAGATAGAGGATTCACACCCACTGATTGTTGCAGCATGTCCTTTAGTTATATGTGTTTTTCCCCCTCCATCAAAACTGTCACCAAAGCAGCAGCTATTTAGTTGGCTGATGGAGTTTTATATCTCTTCCAGTGAAGATGCCAGTAAGAACTGCCAATTGAGCAGGCAGGGAAACAGAGGGCTTAGTCAAAGGTGACAAAAGCATGACACACACCCTCCACCACCATCCCTCCTGTGCCAGGGAAGGCATTGCTCTCCCAGAGAAATCAGGAGACTCTCTTACTGGACCTGAACCTGGCACAGGATCCTTGCCAGTGTTGCATTCTAGCCCCTCACTGCCAATAACATGGCATTCAAAGTGAAACCTTTGTTATTTTCTCAGTAGATATGCAAACACACTTCTGGGGCTTCCAGAGTCAACTATAATAAATAAGGGCCAACATGAAAAACCCAAACTATACTAGTGTTTCCATTTTATTTGTCTTAAAAGAGGGATCATCATAGTGTCATCTACATACAGAAGAAAACCAGATCTGATATCTTGCATTGCTAGAGTTGATTTTGAGACTCAGTCATTTTTTAGTTTCAGGTAATGATAAGTGCAATGGGTAAAATATTTGAGAGCATGTTGGCAAAGAGACAGTGACAAGAAGGCCCTTCTGCTAGAAGAATATTTGAACATGTACTTGAACTTGAGTGATGTGAAGAAATCAGCCATGTAACAGTCTGGGGAACACAATCTTAGCCAAGAAAATACCAGCGTAAATACCAAAGGCAGGAATGAGGTTGGCATGATCACAAAACAACAAGAAGGTGAGGGTGGCTGGAATGAAATAAGGGAGAGGTTAGGAGGTGGAAAGAAAGAGATATGCAGTGTATCAGGTCCAGTGATGTTGTTTAAGGTAAGGGATTTGCATTTTATTTTAACTGTGATGGGAAGCCACTGGAGGATTTTGATCTGAGGAATGGTGTGACATTTTTGAAAGATTGTTTGCATGCTTTGTGAAGAATATTGTGTCTAGGCAGGAGTAGAAGAAGGAAGAAGAGCTAGGAGATTTTTTCCAGTTGCCCAGATAAGAGTGGATAGTGGCTTTGACTGAGGTGGTAATGACGTGTGAAGTGGTCAGATTTGGGATATTGTTTGGTGGTAGAGCAAATAGGTCTTCCTTATAAAATTTAGGCAGAATATGAGGGAAAGAGAGGACTCAAGGATGAAGCAGGTTTTAATCTTAGAAACTGAGTGCCATTTACTTAGGTAGAAAAGACTGGGGGAAGAACAAAGTTAGAAGGAAGATAAAGAGTTTGGAATGAATATTATCCAAGCAATAAGTAGTTGGGTGCCTGTATAAGATAGAATGAGAGCTTATGGGTAGATATATTAATTTGGAAGTCACTAGAGCTGAGATGATATTTAAAACTGAGACTGAATGAGATGTCAGATGGAGTGAATGAAGATGGAAAAGAGAAGAAAATTTTGCACATATCTTTGGGGTGCTGAAACATTTAGAGCAGTGCTTCTCAATCAGGGGTAATTTCAGAGAGATTTTTAAGTTAGCCAAAGGACGGGGAGGGGATGCTACTATTACCTGTGAGTAGAGATCAGGGATGCAGCTGAACATCCTGTTATACAATGCAAAAGACATCCTCCCACAGAGAAGAGTTATCTGGCCCAAAACAGTGATGGTGCTGAGATTAAGAACACTGATTTAAAAGGATGAGGCGCCAATGAACTTGCAGGAGAACTTGGAGAGTCTGTTTTCTGGAAAAGAATTTCAGGAAAAAAGTATGCATTTAACCCTGCTGGATGCTACTGAGAAGTTCCATGACATGATATAATGAAAACTTTGGGATATATCAGTATGACTCAAAATTCCTCTAAAGGCTAATAGATTTAAATGATGAGGTTTGTATACTACTGTGGAATCATGTACACATGAAAGAAAGCTGACTTAAAAAAAAAAAGCCATAGAGACAAGGTCAAACGAAACTTTGGTATTCTCATTGCTTAGTGGGGGGTGTGTGTGTGTGTGTGTGTGTGTGTGTGTGTGTGTGTAGCACTGATTCTGGCTAGCTGTAATCAAAACAGGAATTTATTTATAGAACATTATGGTATGTTATAAAGCAAGGAAAAATTGAATAGCAATAATGGGCCAGGTGGCAACCGGAAAGAACTGAGAATGCCGTAAGCAAAAGTTTCTGGATATTTTCTGCCATTTATAAGACTCAGATTCAGTGACTCCAGATCAGGTTGAGACATGGCTGCTCAGAGCCTCCCCTTATATATGGGATAGACAGCCATTCTAAGGGGTACCTTCCAGCTTTCACCCCTTCATTCTATACATCCAAATAGCAGCAGACTCAGCTCTACCAGGCAAAGCTGCCAACATTTCCTCCCTAACAGGAGATAGTGCAAGCTCAGACAGTAATTAGATCTGGAAGTGATGCCATAAGGCACCCTGTTCTTTGAGTCTTTGCTGAGTAGTATTTTTTTTTCTTGTCCTATTACAACATTTTGTAACTTATGAATCAATGGATACTTTTATTATAATTAATATATCCTAATAATGAGACCAAAAAAAGCGAAGAGAAGGAAAAGTAGGTAATATTTATTGAAACAGAAAACAGGAAGAATTATTTAATCTTTAGATAGCCCAACAGTATGTAAGAAAACAGTTTTAGTCAAGATTCCCTATTTTCCCACTTGATCTCAAAGCCATACAGTCTGTAAATCTTCAACCCAGTCATTACCTGTTTCAAGTCATACTTGCCTTTAGACAGAATTTCAGTTGGTCTGGGTTCTTTGGGGAAAACAACCCTTTATTTCTGAGAGGTCTGAACCTTTGCCAGTCCGTCTAGATAATGAGAGTCTTCTGCTAACTTGTCCACTAGATTCCTCTGATTCCACAATCCTATTGCAACCCCTTCCTTTTTATTCTTTGTTTGTTGTTGTTATTGTTGTTTCTTGACAGGAGGATCTCAAAGTAGCCCAGGGAAAGTCTTTGTTTCTAATTCTGAGGGATGACTCCTTCTCCCCAGTTCTTACCGGTAGGAACATAGCTCCATTTAGTAGTGAAACATGCAGAACACAGAGAGCACCTGGCTTAGAATCATTACAGTCAGGAAAAGAAAAAGTTTAATATTAACCCTTTGGTTGCTCATCCCCTCTTCGCAGACAGTGAGAGAGATTGCATCAGGCCAGAGCATGTGCTATGTAGTGGGACAGCTCCCCAGCTTGCAAAGTGCCACATCCTAGGGCATCTCCACCACCTCCCTCAGAGCTCTTGGAGATGGTCATTCTACCTTTTGTGTATCACAGAAATCACCACCAGTTAGATTCATCTTTTTACCTTTTCTTTAATGGTGCAAATATTAAGACTCAAATTAGCATTGTTTTTAACATAGAAATGATATATTTTCATTTCTGCAAAGCAAATAGTGTCAAATCACTTTTGCAAAGTAATACTTTTACAAACTTATATCAAATTATCTCATTTTTCTTTTACATTTTTCTCTTTTTCAGTTAATTCACACTATCCCTGGCTCCATGAAAAATTACAAGACTATTTTAGAATTACATTTGGTGGAAGACATTGCTTCAGGAATATATACCTATTACCGCATCCCTAGTAATTTTATTTTCATTTCCTTTAGCTGATTCAGTTCTCAGTGGCTGGAGCCGTCTTATGTCCAACTCATGTTTCAGTTGTGCTGAATCCTTTGATGTATCATTTTCCCCAACCACATACCAGGGTGGTTGTAGCTTTCCCTAGGAACTTCCTGCATCTCTTATCATTAATATATATAATTGTCATTTCAAATAAAAAAGAAAATAAATTATTCAGTGCCTCTATTCCTTAGCAGCAAGTCACTGTTGTGACTCATACTATCATTTTAAATTATAAATTGTGAAAATTTGGCAAGAAAGTCCGCTTACATATTTGTAAGTAAAATTTAAGCCCAAAGTAAAAACATGACTCTTGCAATATTTGTCAGCACCATACAGTTCAGTCAAATGCTCTTTGTTGTTTTGAAGCCATTATTGACAAATTTATGCTGCTTATCATTTCTTAACAATTTGAGTCTCAAAAGTTTCTATTTTATCATTGGTAAAGTCATTTTAGGGAATGTTTATCATGCGTTTGACTGTATTGATAAGTTTTTTTCAGTTGACAAATATGTGATGTACTCTATTCTTAGTGTAGATTTTGTTCACTTTATGGTTCAGTTCCTTCCTGAAAATTTTACCAATAAAGTTAATATTCTGTTAGTAAATTGATTTCTCTACTGACATGCATTTTAAATTAGAGCTGTATTTTCTGGTAGGATAATAACCTCAAGGCATGGTAAAATCACATTTGAGCTGCCATCTCTTGCCAGTTAGAATGGCAATCATTAAAAAGTCAGGAAACAACAGATGCCAGAGAGGATGTGGAGAAGTAAGAATGCTTTTACACTGTTGGTGGGAGGGTAAATTAGTTCGGCTATTGTGGAAGACAGTGTGGCGATTCCTCAAGGACCTAGAACCAGAAATACCATTTGACCCAGCAATCCAATTACTAGGTATATACCCAGAGGATTATAAATCATTCTGCTGTAAGGACATATGTACACATATGTTTATTGCAGCATTGTTCACAATAACAGACTTGGGACCAACCCAAATGCCCATCAATGATAGACTGGATAAAGAAGATGTGGCCCATATATACCATGGAATACTATGCAGCCATAAAAAATAATGAGTTCATGTCCTTTGCAGGGACATGGATGAAGCTGGAAACTATCATTCTCAGCAAAGTAACACAGGAACAGAAAACCAAAACCGAATGTTTTCACTCACAAGTGGTAGTTGAACAATGAGAACACATGGACACAGGAAGGGGAACATCACACACTGGAGCCTGTAAGCGGGTGGGAGGCTAGCGGAGGGATAGCATTAGGAGAAATACCTAAAGTCAATGACAAGTTGATGGGTGCAGCAAAGCACCATGGCACATGTATACCTATGCAACAAACCTGCATGTTCTGCACATGTATCCCAGAACTTAAAGTATAATAATAATAACAATAATAATAAAACTGAAATTACAGTAATCACCTCAGGGGGAAGAAAAGGGCAGTTTTCAGATAGCAATAAGGTGCTGAAAGCAGCTTCCTAAATTAGAGATGATTTGGGTTAATTTTGACCAAATAGATTCAAGGTGTAATAGAATAGAAACCATGATAACTTAGCTGAACAAAACATTTAGAAAAGACCCTGACTTCTCAAATACTCTTCTGCATGAAAAAATGAAGCTCATTTTGGTAAATTAGGGTTTTTGTTTTGCTCTCTTGGCATATATTAGTTTGAAGGGAGAATGAGAAACATTTCAAATATTTCACAATGGATAAAATAAAATTTGAGAATATATTTGTGGAACCATTCATTGGAACTTGAAAGTGAATCCTGTGGAGAAATGGAGCTCTGTCTCATTCTTTTTGCCTTCTACAGTGTCTAATTCAGCACTGAGCAGAGAGTAATAATTCTAACAGCAAGTGTTTATGTAGTGCTTATAGGTGCCAGGCACTCCTCTGAGTCCATCCATTGTATATATCAACTCTTTAATCTTTATTATAACTCCAGAAGGTGAGAACCATTATTTTCCCCTTTCACAGAGGAGACTGGGACAGAGAGAGATTAATAAGGTCTCTTGGCTAGTGAGAGGCTGGAGCTGAGATTTAAAACAAAACTGTTCTGCTATTGCGTCCGTGCTAAGCTCAACAGTAAGTGTTCATTCAGACTGATAGAAAAAGAGTAGAGCTTATCACCTGAAGAACCCGGATGGTCTGTACATAAAACTGTTCATGTCATGTATATGTAATTCATTCAGCAAATATTATTATACACCCGGTAAACACAGGCACTATGTCAGATGCTGGAGTGCCTGGTACTGGAGAAGTCAAGTAAGTTTCATTCCCCCATTAAGCCTTTTCCTGGATCCTAAAGACAATTAAAAAGTAAATAAAGACATTCTGTGGAGGAAAAATTAGATTGCCATAAAAATAACCACTAGAGACCTCCATTTTAAACAGGAAGGCCTAATTAGTTCCCTGGCTTAAAAAATTGGTAAAAGTATATTTCTTTATACTGAATACCCATATAAGAAAGTTTTATTATAAATTTTCATCTACTGGAAATGAAATAGAATCATTGTCAGTAAACGTTTCCATACTGTCTCCAACTTTAGGAGGTTTACGAAAGGGGTGAAAAGCAGAAAGGCATCATTTCCTTTGCGTTTGCTCATGGGTCACACCTCACAAGGCAAACTCCTTGGGATTTTCCTGTAATTGTGGTCTCCATAATACCGAATATCATTTAAATTTATGGTGGAATCTTTCCTTGTCAAGAAGGGAGAGAAGACAGGAAGAAGGAGGGAGAGAGGAAGACAAGAAAAGAATGAGGAAGGATGGAGAGAAGAAATCTGGTCATTTAGGGGTGACTTAAGACTGGATTCACCTTCTACCTGATGGCATTAGCTTCCATTTACTTAAATTTAGTTTTATGAGAATAATCTGTCTTTGGGGTTTAAAAGAGAAATTTGATCTTTTTTATTTTTTATTTATATTTAATTTTTGTCTACTCCCTAATGTTTTACTCCTCTGTTTACATCCCCTCCTTACCTAGCACATCTCATTTCTCTGACAGTTCCTTCTTTCATAGAAAATTAAGGGAAAAATTATGTCTTTGAATTGGAGTATAAATTTTTCTGAAACTTGTTCAGTAATACAAAGACACAAGTCCTGATATAGGGAAAACTCTCTGAAGACTCAGCTTCATGGTAAAGGAGATACACATACAATAAATTAGCACATAACAGAACGTAACATGATACAGTATTATACATGTACAAAATACCCCAAAAATATCAGAAAATAGGGAGATCAGCTTAGTCTTGAAGACACAAATAAACTTGGGAAAGGAACGTGAAATTCAAGGAAGATCCTGAACGATGGGTAGCACTTGTCTTTCAGATGTAGGTGTACAATCAGTCTAGATAAAGAGGATAGACAAGGAAGTGTGTTATGAGGAATGGAAAGCAGCCCAGTATGGCTGGAAGCTGGGATACATACGTGGGGTTATAAATGGGTATTCAGAAGAATATGTGAAAGCCAATCATAAATGGTCTCCCTATCCAACTAAGGAATTTGGATTCTATTCTTTATACAACAAGAAGTCATTGAAGGTCTATGAGTAGGGAAATGTTATAATCGTAGGACTGATGGGATAGGATTTAAAACAACAGAAAGTCTCTTGTTAGATCTCATGCTGTCAAAGAATGGCAGGTAAAAATAGCTGTGTTATTGGTTTACAATCGAGGTAAAATTAGCTGTGTTCTTTGTTTACCCTTCAGATTGGGATTTGAGTTAGAGGGCAGGGATTACTGTGAAGGATTACAGCAAGCTTGTCCAAATCCCGTCCCAAGATGGCTTTGAATGTGACCCAATACAAATTCATAAGCTTTGCTTAAAACATTTTTGTGATTTTTTAAAGCTCATCAGCTATTTTTAGGGTTAGTGTATTTTATGTGTGGCTAAAGACAATTCTAATGTGGCCCAGGAAAGCCAAAAGATTGGACACCTCTGTATTTCAGGATTATGTAGATAACTATAGTTTTAAATTAGAATACCTTTAACTGATGTTACCTAATTAACAACCTTCTCCAGTATACTCAACTTGCACATCTTGAAATGGTCAGTGCCAGATTTGGCTCACTATGCAGCATCAATTTGCAGATAATTTTCAATGCTTTATCATCCTTTGGTGGTTAAGACTTTTTCAAATCTGTTTTCTTCCTTTTTACTTACTTTTATTGTTTTCTGATTATAATACTAATACTTGCTTCATTTTCTAAATGAAATTTAGAAAGTCCATTGAAAAAATATTAGAAAGTACAGAAAAATATCAAGAAGAAACTTGTTGCTAACATTTTGATCTCTTTCCTTTTACACATTAAAATTAGGGTAAAAATTGTATTTCATACTTGATGTCATAATGTGAATATTTTCCTATGTATTGCATGTTCTTTGGAAACATGCTTTTAAATAATTGCATAATATTCCACAGTAATGACTATATAATAATCAATGGTGTTTTGTTTCCCACTTTTTTCTGTCATAGATCATATTTTGATGGATGCCTTGTATATTGGCAATAGATCTCAAATAACAAAGATGATTATTCTAGGATAGATTCATTCAAGTGGATTTTTATTGGTTAAAGGATAAGAATATGTTTAATATTTTAGAACAGGGGTTGGAAAACTTTTTCTGTAAATAGTAAGTATGTTTGACTTTGTGGGCCATAAGATGTGTCTTGCTGCAGCTGCTTCTCTCCTCTTCTTCCCTCTCCCCCTCTTGACCCCTCACCTCCTCCTCCATTTCCTCCTTTAAAAATATAAAAATGTGCAAAACAGACTGTAGGCTGTATTTGGCCTTTGGGCCATAGGTGTCAACCCCTGTTTCAGATAGATATTGCCAAATAGCTTTTCAAAGTTGTAGATCAATTTATTCCTTTACCAGAAAACTTTGAGTGTATTTGTTTCACAATAGCTTTCCTGTGTTATCTTAATATTGACGTAAGAACATTCATTTATTGAGGCATTCATATACTACATTATTTTTCAAAATGTGTAGTTTTCTATTTTCTATTTTTTTTTCTATTCTGAAAGTTTAAGGCTCTAGGCTCAGTTCAGAATATTCTGCTAAAAACATTCATTTCTTTAGGCACGAAAACTAAATCCTGAGATGGCCCAGAAGCACTCTCAGCTTCCTGTTTAGTGGAACCATGGCTAGATTACCTACTGGAAGCATTCCTCTTGCGGACACGAAGAGCTCCAAACCCACCAAGCACAAAGTTGCAGGACAGGAAGCAAAAGTTCTGCCAGTGATTTATTAGGTATAATAGCACAAAAAGGGACAGTCTCGTCTCTTCTTTTGATTCCCACACCTGTGTATTCTTGGAAAAAGGCATGTGCTGGAGAAATTTCAGAGATTTATGCTACCTCAAGCTTGGAAAAATGCAGAAATGGTGACTTATACCATATTCCCACTTAAATTTTGTTTAGTGAAAAAACTAGATGGCGTTTAGAGAATGACTGGATTATTGGAAACATAAATGGAGATGACAATTGCAGGTGCTATTTCAGATATGGTATCCCCACCAAATATATCAGCACAGCTCCTTAAATCTAATATGCATTTATTTATTTACAAAATGCTTTACTTTCATATAAATCAATTCATCCTGGAAAGAACAACACTACACCATCACTGCCTTCTTTTAGGGTTATGACAATTTTCCTATTCTCTCTCGTTATACATTCTGAAAGGAGTTTGCTCATATTGGTAGCTCACAAAAGAGTACACTGGCCCATCACAATGCTGCTATTATTCTAATTGGGTATGGTGAGCATCGAGTAGCAATCATCCTAGATACCTTAATGATATATACAAACGTGCTAGAGGGTAGGAAATAAACATCGTTCCTGATGCCAATTATTTTATCAGAGTCCTGACATACAATACATTCAAAAGAGTTTATTTACTTACTTACTTATTTGAGACAGAGTTTAAGTGCCGTGGTGTGATCTTGCCTCACTACAGCCTCAGCCTTCCAGTCTCAAGAGATCCTCTCACCTCAGCATCCAGAGTAGCTGAGACTTCAGGCATGCACCATCCCACCTGGCTAATTTTTATATTTTTTGTATGGGGTTTCACCATGTTGCCCAGGCTGGTCTTGAACTCCTGGGCTCAAGCAATCCACCTGCCTTGACTTCCCAAATTGTTGGAATTACAGGCATGGGCCACTGCTCCTGGGCTATTCAAGAGAGCTTAAAATGAAAATAACTTAATGAAGAGATTGTGTCCAGATTGAAGGACCCCACAAAACAAGCATGGGCTTGTGAGCTTCCAAGGAACTAGCAACAGTAGAAAGGCCTTGCTAACCTTAGGCCTGAAGGGGAAAAGGGAGGAGAGAGTATTACAGGAACCTGGCAAAATCGGAGCCAGGGAAAAGGGCCATGTAGTAAGAGCTGTGGTGGTAGAAGAAAGTAGCCAAATCCAAAATCTAGATCTAGCAGGTTTACAGTGACACAGCCTCGTTCTCCCGTTGCTCTTTTTCCTGCTCTTTTATCTTTATGTTAGAAATTCTCCGTAACTGTCTCATAATCATTGGTCATCTACCTTCGTGAGGTATGGGTACTAAAAAGCTAACTGGAAGCCCTGTGTGCTTGTGTAAGAATACTGGATTTGCACGTCACTGTAGGGTGATCATGCATGGCTGTTGATTGAGGAACTTCCTGTGTCAGTGTCTCCTGGTTCTTTCTCTTGAGCTAGTCATGTTTTTTTTCAGAATAATGTTCTACTGTGTGCCTAGTTCTAGAGAAAACAAGTGTTCTGGAAGCCTAGGAAGGGGAGATGGGAGCTCAGGCCTCAGCATTCAGCATTCAGGAAGCATGTGGTCACTGACTCCACTTTGATATGAGTTAATCATGCATCAGCTATGCCTGTCATCTTCCCTAGTCCAGAGGAAAAACACCATCAGCCATAGTGGGGGAGGACAGTCACTCAGCATTAAGTAAGGCTATCAGTTTCTCTCTGATTACTGAATTAGCTGTGTTCCAAATATTTTCTAATTTCCTTTGTGAGTCTTCTTTGACTTATGAGTTATTTTGAAGTGTATTGTCTCATTTCCAAGTTTTGGGGATTTTCCAAGTAATTTTCTGTTATCAGTATCTAATTTAATTCCATTGTAGCCAATTAATATATTTCATATGACTTTGATCCTTTTAAATTTATTAACACTTGTTTTGTGGCCCAGTACGCGATCTATTTTGATAAATTACTTATGCACTTGCAAAAATACAAATTCTACAGTTATTGAATGGAGTGTGTTATAAATATCAATTAGATAAAATTGATGGTTAATGTTTAATTTTTCTATATCCCTACTGAGTTTCTTTCAAGCTGTTGTATTACTAAGAAAGGAATATTGAAATCTCTGAATATAACTGTGTATTTATGTAATTATTTCGGTTCTGATCATTTTGCGTCATGTATTTTGAAGTTCTATTAATGCTAAGTACAAATAATGAAAATGTAGGCATGTTATTTCTTTTTGATGAATTGACTCTTTTATCATTATGGAAGTTCTCTCTTTATCCCTCTGTCTCTCCTCCTCCCCACTGTTTTCCCCTAAAGTGCTTTCAACACTTTAACATTGTTATTCCACTGTCTTTTGGGCTGCATGTTCTGAGAAGTCTAGTAATTCTTTAGTTTTCTATACATAATATTTTTTCCCTGTCCACTTTCATACTTGTCTTTTTATCACTGATTTTTCAGTTTATTTATTGTAGTTCTCTTTGTATTTATCCTGCTGGAGAGTCATTGAGCTACTGTGGTCTGTGGGTTAATAATTTTCCTCAAATTTGGAAAATTGAAGCTAATATTTAGTACGACTTTAAGTTTTTTTCTGCTTCTTTTAGCCCACCTCTGTTTTTTTAAGGAAGGGTCTCACTCTGTCATCCAGGCTGGAGTGCAGTGGTGTGATCATGGCTCACTGTAGACTCAACCTCCCAGGCTCAAGTGACAAGTGATCCTCCCACCTCAGCCTCGCAAGTAGCTGGGACCACAGACACAGGCCACCAGGCCTGGCTGATTTTTGTATTTTTAGTAGAGATAGGGTTTTGCCATGTCACCTAGGCTGGTCTTGAACTTCTGAGCTTAAGTGATCCGCCTACCTTGGCCTCCTAAAGTGCTGGGATTACAGGCATGAGCCACTGTGCCTGGCTACCTAGGCTTTCTACTGAGAGGTGATTTCTGGACTGAAAAAAATTACCAGAGCCCCAGTGACCTATGGGGCATTATCAACCAGTCTGAAATGTGTGTAAATAGAAATGGGGCTGCAAGGTGAATTGGCTCACACCAGTAATTCCAGCACTTTGGGAGGCCATGGCTGGCAGATTGCTTGAGTTCAGGAGTTCGATACTAGCCTGGACAACATGGTGAAACCAAAATACAGAAATAAATTAGCCGGGCATGGCGGTGCATGTCTGTGGTCCCAGCTACTTGGGAAGCTGAGGAGGGAAAATCGCTTGTCACTTGAGCCCGGGAGGTTGAGACTGTAGTGATCCAAGATCGCACCACTGTACTCCAGACTAGATGACATAGTGAGACCCTGTCTGAAAAAAAAAAAAAAAAAGTAGATGTGTTGGGAGGGAAAGTGATAAATCAGGTGCTGGTATAAAGTGCGGACTCCTCCTTTGTACTAATGACTGGTAGAAGAAGGGAGATAGGAAAACTCTGGTGCCTAACATACTTAGGCAAAAGGTAGCAATTTATGAATCTGGATGTTTTACAGAGGCCATTCCTTAGCAGCCCTGCTGAAGAGTCCGTCACTTAATTCCAAATCACTGGGCAGTCAAGGCAATATCCAAACTTTTCTGGTTAGAAGGGCAAAGGTTATTAACAGACTACTGGACCAACCTTATTGGCTCTAGTGCTGGCAACAATATTGTGTAAAGATAATTGTTAGTCCAAACACCTGGGATGGAGCTGAGGCTAAAATGGGAACTAAGTCGATTATACAGCTATTTTTTCTCAGAATTTTATAACACAAAGACCTTTGTCAGCCATCAAGGACCAGCTTGTTTCTTCCTTTTGATGATAGGAATGAAATAAAGAAGGCCGGGCGCGGTGGCTCACACCTGTAATCCCAGCACTTTGGGAGGCCGAGGCGGGTGGATCACGAGGTCAAGAGATCGAGACCATCCTGGTCAACATGGTGAAACCCCATCTCTACTAAAAATACAAAAAATTAGTTGGGCATGGTGGCACGTGCCTGTAGTCCCAGCTACTCGGGAGGCTGAGGCAGGAGAATTGCTTGAACCCAGGAGGCGGAGGTTGCAGTGAGCCGAGATTGCGCCATTGCACTCCAGCCTGGGTAACAAGAACGAAACTCCGTCTCAAAAAAAAAAAAAAGGAATGAAATAAAGAATGTCCCCTTATTCTCGCTATGTCACAAGGACATTCAGAGCCATATTGTATTCTCAGTTTCTTAATTGTATTGTATATTTCTTAATTAATAATGGTAAGTGTGCCTTCTTTTTTTCTTTGTATTTATCTTATGTATATTCTTTTCTGTGAGTTTCCTAAGATAATTTCTTTTTGGAAAGGAAGTTTTAAAAATCATTTATTATATATTTTATAATCCAAGGCTTAGTATTTTGTAGTTTTTTCTTTACTGTACTTCCTTAGCTATTAAGATAACCAGTAATTATATGTCTTCAAGAGTTGGATTTCCCACTGGTGCAACCATCCTCATAATAATTGGAATAATGTGACATAAAAGGGAAAATGTTATTCAAATTTTCTTACAATGAATGCCATATGACATATTTTTTGTATTCTTATTCTTCAGTAATATTTTTGGGGCCAGGCACAGTGGCTCATGCCTTTAATCACAACACTTTCAGAGGCCAAGGTTGTAGGTTTACTTGAAGCCAGGAGTTTGAGACCAGCCTGGGAAACACAGCAAGAGCCTATTTCTACAAAAAAAATTAAAAACTAGCCTCGTTTGGTGGTGCACACCAGTTGTCCCGGCTACTTGGGAAGCCAAAGCAGGAGGATTGCTGAGCACAGGAGGCCAAGGCTACAGTGAGTTATGATCGTACCACCACACTCCAGCCTGGGTGACACAATGAGACCTCATCTCAAAAATATATATACAAGTTTTTTGTTAACAAGCAAGTATACTTTTTTTTTTTTTTTTTGAGACAGAGTCTTGCTTTGTTGCCCAGGCTGGAGTGCAGAGGCATGGTCTTGACTCACTGCAACTTCTGCCTCCCGGGTTCTAGCGATTTTCTGGCCTCAGCCTTCCAAGTAGCTGGAATTACAGCCACCAGCCGCCACACCCAGCTAATTTTTGTATTTTCAGTAGAGACAGCGTTGCACCATGTTGGCCAGGCTGGTCTTGAACTCCTGATCTCAAGTGATCTGCCCACTTCAGCCTCCCAAAGTGCTGGAATTACAGGTGTGGACCACTGTAGCCTGCCATATTCTTTATAATGAAACATACTAAAATTTGTCGATCACTTAAGTATTTGAAGTACTAACATCTAATTTCTTGAACATTTATTGTTTGAGAATAGATAGAGGCTTTTAATGTCTCAGTGAATCCTACAACCTCCTAATTTTGTTATTTCCTTTATCTTTTCTGCATCAAACCTTACCTAGATGCTTTTATCTTCTATCTATTCTTAGTGTCTTTTGTGCCCCTGTTTTCAACTGTTAAAACATGCAGTGTAACTATGGCCACAAATAAGTTTCCTATCTTGAGTAACATACACTCCTCATCTAGTATTATTCATAGGAAAAAACCATGGAAGGAGGTTAATACAATAATCATAAGAGATATTTATATATTTCCTTAAAGTGCTATTTCTTTTAAAACGATGACTATAAATAGCTCCATTCATGGCTCTAGGCTCATATGTTTGACCTTCTGGGAAGAAGTATCATAGGGTTTCTTTGAATGACCCTGAGGAGCTGTTGTTTTCCGAGATGATCAGCTACTTACTTGAAGCTGTTGCATTTGATGACGTGAATTCTATTTTTGGAACAGGAACAGATTTAGGATCTGCTGCACTATAGTGCAACTGAATTCTTATGAGCTTCATTATTATTCTCTTTATCTTCTTTGACAAAAAAATAGCCTTTCGCATGACTGTGTGATACTGAATATGCCCTCATTGTATATAGGTTTCTTTACTTAAAACAGGGAATTATTTGCTTCTTCCATCAAATCTATCTATCCCCTAAGCCAAAAAAGTCTTCTGAAAGAAAATAATTGTGAGCCTAGCTCAGTATCAGGCATATTTTTATTATCTTCACTTTATTGATGAGAGAGTAAAGACTCAGGGAGTTTTGGTAACCTCACCAAGGTCAAATAATTAGTAAAGGTCACAGCCAGGAATTTAGCCCACATGTTAAAGTCCTGTACCGACACTCTTAACTTGTTCACATCTACTTCTCTCTTATCTCTCAATATTCCCATCTGGAGACTGGCAATAATATCCTTCTCTAAATAGCATTAAGAACTTAGATTTTAGTTCTGCCTTTGCTGCTAGCTGGGCATGTTGGAAATACAGCAATCTTCATGGGCTTTGGTTCTCTCAACTGTGAAATGAGCATGTAGGTGGGGAGATATACAAGATTCCTTCCAGCTGTAAACTTTATTTTATTTTATTTGAATTTAGGCATGATTTTAGAAATGCAAACTACATTGTAGTTGCTTGATGGCAATGGATGCTTTCCTCATCGATGCTCAGACTGACATAGCTTGCTCCCCACTCTCTGCTACTTTTTGATTTGCCAGCAGCCTTCCTCAGCCTGGCCACACCTTCCACCTTTCCATCCTTGCTCATTCATCATTTCTCTCCCCATACACTTACAGTGAGGAGTTAGAGGCTGGGGTGGATAGATACCACACCTTCTCAGCATTTTATCTACCTAGCTGATTTGGTGACATTGTGTCATTTAACACCACTGAGAATGAAAATGGGGGCAGTTGCATTAGTGAGCATTGATTTATTTTATTTATTTTATTTTATTTTATTTTGAGACAGAGTTTCACTCTTGTTACCCAGGCTGGAGTGCAATGGCGCGATCTTGGCTCACCGCAACCTCCGCCTCCTGGATTCAAGCAATCCTCCTGCCTCAGACTCCCAAGTAGCTGGGACTACAGGCGTGCGCCACCGTGCCCAGCTAATTTTTGTATTTTTAGTAGAGATGGAGTTTCACAATGTTGACCAGGATGGTCTTGATCTCTTGACCTCATGATCCACCTGCCTCAGCCTCCCAAAGAGCTGAGATTATAAGTGTGAGCCACCGCGCCCAGCTGTGAGCGTTGATTTCTAATTGGCAGACGCCAGCCGTGAGACTATACTTTTGCCAGAGCTCTGTCTTCCTAGATATAGACATGAATGATTATACACACAGCCACACACCCACTCTACAAGTACTTAGCAGTGTCACTTTCTGTTAGCTACACGTCTAGATTACTGTCATTCTTGCTTGTAAGCACACATTTGAATAACGTAATGGAAGACAACCTGTCTACCTTTACATATCAGTTCTGAT
This sequence comes from Alouatta palliata, assembly GCA_004027835.1. NCBI lineage: Eukaryota > Metazoa > Chordata > Mammalia > Primates > Atelidae > Alouatta > Alouatta palliata. The sequence continues at coordinate 25,674 of PVKV010006126.1, forward strand.
ATTCACAGCTGAGAAAACCTCACCTCTTAGGATTTATTTTACATCAAGTATGATGAATGGCCTTGGGCACTCCAGCACAGGAGCTAAAACTCAGGAGAGTTTTAAGCTGAGGGTTTTTGTTTTTTCTCTCCTCTTTTGGATGCATAACCACTTCATCACTGCTGTCAAACGAGGGCTTGGTGTGATGGGAGAATTACAGGAAACAGCCTAAAAGGCACTGTAATTTTGTCCCTTAGGGACTTTTGTCCAGATCTGCTGATTATATAGTATGTTCCCAGACTTCCTTTTGGAAATTGGTGCATTTTTATATGCATATTCTTTAGATGATTAAGGACAGTGTCTGGTAAATAAGGTTAACTTTTTAATGAAATGTAGTTTGTGCATGAATCTTGGTATGAATGAGGAAATGGGTGTGCCATGAGTTTTCACTTGATTTTTCAAAATCTTGCAGTACATTGAATAAATTTTTTCAGTACAAATTACAAAATGGAAACACTGCTGTGTTTAAGGACTCTCAGCTGAAAAGGTTTAATGTCTTTAATAACCACAGTGCTTCTAGTAGGAGAAGACATGATGGTATATGAGGCAACTATTTCAACAAATAGGCCCCAAATCTCAATGGCTTACAATAAATATGTATCGTTCTTATGCACTGGCCTGGGAGTTGGCTAAGGTTCATTTGATCTGGCTTGGGTTTGCCTGAGCTTGGCTCCAGGCTTGTAGGACTGTGCCTGGATCAGATGTTGCACGCCTCAATCCAAGCTCCTGAGGGCAGAAGCACAAGGCAGGGCATGAAAACACACTGTGCATCTCAAGGCCTTGGCCCAGAATTGGCGCACTGTCACATCGCTTATGTTCGGATGGCCAAAGCGAGTCACGTGGCAGGGGAAATATACCAGAAAAGGCTTTGGGTCCGTGATCAGAATGCAGGGAGGGAGGGAAGCAGTGGAAACAATAATCCAATGTACCCCTGCTAGACAGACTGATTGATTCCATTTTGGAAAGATGAGCTGTGGACACTGCCTCCTATTTTTAAATGGCATATTACCTTTCCATTCTGTCTGCTTCTGTTGTTTTGATAATTGACAGCAAAACCTCAGTCTGATGTTATAGATTAGCATCAGGAAGTGCAGCTCATCATGTGAATGGTTTTGAAAAGCACAGACTTTCAAAGTGGTTCCAAGGTAAGTCACCCTACCTTTACTGTGACTGTGCTGTACGTTGTATTAACTGTGGTCAGCTGTACAAATAACCTGTGTGTTTGTGTGTTATCGATCAAAATGTTGAAATGCCTTTGAGAAACAAAATAACTAATATCAAGCAAAAAACAGATTTGTAATACGCACATGAAAGGGAAAGACACAAGTTTAAATTGATAAAACGGATTCAATTTTTCACAAAATATTCTCTAAATATCTAACACCCCCAAATCTATTTGTATCTGAAGATTAAATGACAGTTGACTGTTTTGACACAATATATTTATCCAATATCAGATAATTTTCTTCTCTTTTGATTAAATTTATTCAGCTGGAGAGACTAGTTTGGGTACTACCCATTTTAATAAATACAGACATGTGCTTTATTTTTGACTAAAAATGTGTTTGTGTTATTAAAACTCTCCATTCAAAAATTATTTTATAAATTCATTATAGTCTTCAGAATGTTGACTTTGTCCTATGTCCTAACCTACTTTGTCAGACTTTTGACAATAACGATTTTGTGTTACTTATTTCCATTTTATGTTACTTATGGTCCTTTTCTGTCCAAATGATTCTTACCAAAATTATTATGCATCACAGTTTTACCTTGCATGTTTCCTTCATAGGGATATTGTCTGGTTAAACCTTAGGTATTAGAAATTAACACTTTAAAACTATTTCCAGAAAGAAAATAACTTTCATTGTTTCTGCTTAAACTTTACATTGTTTTTCCTCTTCACAGAGAGTGAATTTGATTGCATGCCTCACCTCATTAATGCAGTATTGGATAGTCACTGCAGGTGTGTGAGGGGTCTGCATGTGTGTTCGCATAAATATGCATGCATGTGTATGCATGTGTGTTTTAACAGGGACCCCAAATCCTTGTTACTGTGGGAATTTTTCACTCTCTTGTACCTAAATGATGAACTTATACTCACCAGACAATATGCCTCTGATGATACAGATGTCTTACCTCAGGTGTTGTGCATTGTGTTTTGTGGTATATATAATATATATTATGTTTTATATTGTTTTATTATTTTGTGCAAACTTTACCCAAAGCCAGCAGTTACTTCAAAAGAAAAATGAAAGGTAGAGGGATTTAAAATGTGAGATGTCATTAGTAATTAGTACATCTTGGAAGATGAGATAGTACAGTGAGAGTATACTGTAAATTTTAAAAAGTTTATACCAAAGGTGAACAGAAATAGTCTAGGAGGTGGATGAGCCATATAAATAGAATTTAAAAGAGGTGTGAGCTTTAATTTCTTCATCTGTTAAAATATAATCAGTACTATCTTCCTCAGAGTCAACATGAGGATAAAGCAGAGGTGCTAAGCAGTGTGCCTTCTCCCTGAGGTTCTTTTAGGTGTTATTTAATTCCTATGTCTTGAGACTAGGAGTGGGTCACTCCAAAGCACATGAGACTCTAAATGAAAGCCCAGAAGACTGTAGACAGGGGGTAGCGAGGGGATTAACTGGAAATGCATTTGTTCTAAGGCCTCTGGCCCAGATCAAGGAAGAGCCTGGATATGCTCTTCTAGACAGCTGTGCCTGTAGAGGTGAGCACAGGACTTCAGAAGCCCTGGACTCTCATTTTTCTCAGTGACTGCAGAAAGGTGTTTTTGTGAACAGCCTGCTAGAGGGCAGCTGTAGAAACACTGCCCTGCATCATCTTTTACTTCGAAGTGTGATTGAAAACCAACAAACTGAACAGGCAAACAATAGCCAAACCTTAGCTGTTTTCAAATTTTCTTTCTTCTAAAATGCTACTCTAATATAAAGGAGAAGCAGGCTATCCCGCAGTTCCTTTGTGAGCTGACTTACTCTCAGCTCATGTTTCGTTTAAGTCAGGTTTCAGCATGGTAGAAGCCATTGGTTGGCTTTGGGTGACTGCCAAACAGACTCTTACAGGGATTATGTGTAATAAACAGTCTATCATATAGTCAACGGTGATGTCTATTGCAAAATACACTGAGCGTAAACCCTTAACTTCTGCCTAATTGCTTAATATTTTGCCAAGGTTACTTACCAGGAATTAAAAGAGGACTAGGAACTTGAGTGCTATATGAAACATTAGAAGTGATCTAATCTGGTGTTTTCTAAACTATGTTCCAGTACACCATTAAGTGGCTTGCGACATGTTTAGCAGGTGTCCCTTTAAACACATTCTGCAGTCAAACAAGTTTGGAAAATGCTATTGTACAGAACTAAGTCTTCTTTCCTAAAGGATGTCCAAGGTCTTTAATATGCTGGCACAAATCATGGCTCTCTAAGAGATACATTCAGATGGCCAAAGTGAGTTACGTGGCAGGGGAAATATATCTAAGAGATACAGTACATAGCTTTTCTCACACTTTACTGACCATAAAATCCTTTTGTTGTAGAACACTTGTTGCCATGTTAAGAAAAGAATGTCAGGCAGGGGCCAGAGTATAGTAATTAAAAGCATGGCCCTCTGTTGTTAAACTGCCTAGGTTCAAATCCTAGCTTAACAATTTGCTGATTTTATGATTTTTAGCAAATTGCCTAACTTCTCTGTACTTCAGTTTCCCCATTTAAAATGAGAACACTAATGATACCTAACTATATGTTATCATAAAAATTGAAGAACAGAGCCAAGAACAGTGTCTGGCACATAGTTAATGATTATCATCCTATTATCACTTGCCTGCAGTTTGCATAAGAATGAGCTAGACTTAATACCTTTGATTCTAGAGATGACAAAAGCAAATCCCAGATAGGCTTCTCATGCACTACTCACTAATTCAACAAACAGTCCAGTATGCACCATGGATAATTATTCTATTCCCAGAAATGAAGATGAACAAGACACAGTTCCTGCCCTGGAGAACACACACATTAGTGACTTGGCTCAGATGACACTGTTTAGGAGTTATAGGAAAGCCAACAGGCCAGGCCTCCTGACTCCTGTCTCTTAGCTCCTCCTCTGATTCCATTCTGAGATAGAACGGCCCATGCAACCTCTAAGCAAGAATATGGACCATAGAGGACAGCCAATAGACTTATCTTTTCAAATTGGGGATGAAGGCATATGTTGTAATTTTTTGTTAGAGTGATCCAGGAATTGTTGGGAAAAATACTTCAGAAGGAAAGCAATCTCTTAAAAGTATAACTTAGAAAGTAAAGTAAGAGATAGTATGAAAAAGTCCACATAGGAGTTCCCCAAGTATGGCTTTACTTATTTATTTATTTGGCTGCCATGTCACTGATGGCCTTCTCTATGTTTGTTTAGGTATCTCCTCTGAGAGCTTTCCCTGGGATGGCTTCAATGAGCAGACACTTAAAGACCTTCCCAGCAGGGATGGAGGCACATGGGTTCTGGGCTACAGAGCAGGACCAGCCTGTCCATTTTTGCTTCACGAGGAAAGGGAAAAGTCAAACAGAAGCGAATTGTACTTGGATCTCCATGTAAGTAGAAATCTTTGTGATTGTGCTGTGGTTCTTTGTAGTCAACAGAGGCTCATTTAATATGAATTTAATGTAAATTATGTATATAAAGCTGATTTAATGTATGGATCAGTGTATGCATCATTAATGATGCATTAATGATGCATATTAATATCATGTACACATCAGTATGGATAAAAACATAAGTGGGCTGCAGAAAATCAAGATGCATCTTGGTGATCCAAAATTTATACACTAGAAATTAACCAGCAACTTGTCTAGAAGTGACTGTGTTGGTCATTTATCTGAGTCTTTTCAGAGCACTCTGTTCGTTAGCTTTGCAGCCTAAATCTCATTGTGGGAGTACCCAATGGTTGCGAGTCACTTCTTAATATCCTTTTACTAAAAATTTGTAAATAACATATGTAAGCCAGCTGATATGCTCTAGATTCTTAAGTGAAATCGAAATAGCCTGCCTTCCTTGCATATTCATGAACCTTTTCTCCAGCTGCTCAAATAACAGGTGAATAGGTTGGCAGGAAATCTGCAGAATTTAGAATGATGCATTTAAAAAATAACCTGCTTTCTTTTATTTTTCATTTTTTGTTCACTTTTAATAACCTCTCTTCTGCAGTTCTTTTTTTAAATTTATTTTTTATTTTTATTTTAATAGGTTTTTGGGGAACAGGTGGTGTTTGGTTACACAAATAAATTCTTTAGTGGTGATTACTGAGATTTTGGTGCACCGCATCTAAGCAGTGTACCCTGTACCCAACGTGTAGTCTTTTATCCTTCACTTCCCACGACCCTTTCCCCCAAGTCCCCAAAGTCCATTGTATCATTCTTATGCCTTTGCATCCTCATAGCTTAGCTCCCACTTATGAGTGAAAACATACAATGTTTGGTTTTCCATTCTTGACTTACTTCACTTACAATAATAGTCTCCATTTTTATCCAACTTGCTGCAAATGCCATTATTTTATTCCTTTTTATGGCTGATTAGTATTCCGTGGTATATATATATATACCACATTTTCTTTATCCGCTCATTGATTGA
>PVKV010006126.1:31443-108139 GCA_004027835.1 Alouatta palliata
CTTTTTTTTTTTTTTTTTAATATGGAGTCTTGCTCTGTTGCCCAGGCCGGAGTTCAGTGGCACGATCTTGGCTCATTGCAACATCTGGCTCCTGGGTTCAAGCGATCCTCCCACCTCAGCCTCCTGAGTACCTGGGCTTACAGGCATACACCACCACACCCAGCTAATTTTTGTATTTTTAGTAGAGATGGGGTTTCACCATGTTGGCCAGGCTGGTCTCGAACTCCTGACCTCAAAGTGTTCACTGCCTGGACCTCCCAAAGTGCTAGGATTACAGGCATGAGCCACCACACCCAGCTGCCTTCTTTCTTATTCATTCATGTTTTCATTGGCACAGAAGTATTGACTCCTCCTTAGAAAGCACTGGGCTTGGGTTCAGCTAATTCCACATTTATATGGTCTGATAGGATTTACCAGATTATTGTGATATTCAGCAATACCTCTTTACCCATCCAGTTACCTGTCACAGATGAGGTGAGCACCAGAAATCTAAGAAGCACTTTTTCTTTTTTTAGCTATTAAATTTAGCCTGTTGAGAATCTTGCGTTCTCTCCAAGTCATTACTTTCGGACATGGAATCATGTGTTTGACGAGTGTAGGTTAAGTCTGTGGTGTTCACATGGGTGGCAATCAAAGAGCAGGAGAACCTTGTACTTTTCATAACCATAAAACCGTGGTCACTGTATGTCATTTTAGAATAGCATTCAACATTCCAAGTATTACAAAGGGTGGTTTAGAATGAAGCTGAAAGATGAGAAATCTGCAACCCTGCAGCAGATGACATGGGAATTAGTAAAGTTTTGGATTTTGTTCCCCTACCTAAAGTGAAGTTGTGCTTCCTGAGAGATGTGATTCAAGTGGGAAGTGTAACAGTGACATCTGTTGGTGAGTTCCTTTAAGTTGCATTTGCCGCAGACAGCAGGCCTAGAGTGTAAAAGTGCTGAAATAGATTTTGAAAAGCTACTTTTTCTTCTGTATTTTAAAAAAATACTGTGTCTATGTGTTTTTTTTTAAATTGGCTAAGCAATGTATTTCTGGTTTTCCTTTTCCTCTGTAAATTAAATGATTTCCTTACTTAATTTATTACAATTATAAAAATCCTCCACAATCCTTATAGAAAAATTGAAATATGTAGTTACAGTGAAAAAAAAAAAAACTTAGAATCTTAGCAAGGACGACTGTTATAATTTGACAAATTTTCTTTGTGTTTTTCACTAAGTATGGTTTGTTTTTCAATGAGAGATTTTTTTTAAACATAAGCATGCCAGATTTTATAACCTCCTCTCTTTTTTAACCAATTACTCTTACACTGCTTACACAGGCTGTTACAAGCACATTATAGATGTGTTTTAAGTCATTGAGTTATATTGCCCAAAATGGTATGCCAAAATTTATTTAATCATTTCTCCATTATTGAATATTGAAGTTGTTTCCAGTTTTGGAATAGAACCACTATTTAGAAAGAAAAGAGCATGACCACATGTATAATTTTTCCTATACCCTTCCCCCCATTATTTAGGACTGTTTCTTTATAATAAAATTCTAGGAGGTGGATTATTTTCTATAAGTATTTTTAGGTTTTTTATATTTATCACTAGATGAAAAATATTTCCTGAACTAGCCTTTTATGGGTTTTATATATATTTATATATGTTACATATATTATATATCATATATAAATTATACATATGTATATGTGTATAATTTTAATATATTTGTAAATATGTAATGTGTGATATATAAATATATATTTATATATTTATATAAAAACTGTATAATTAAAAATAAGTATATGTTGCTTAGTTTTTTATTAATCAGAATTATAAAAACTAAAATAGTTTCTTTAGATTATTTTCTGGATCAACAGTTTTTATGCTTTGGGGCCTGTGTTTCCTTTCCTCACCTCCAAGCCCTTCTCCCCTCTGTGGATAGTGTGATTTGACTCTTATGTGTTTAAATGTTAATATTCTAGGTAAAGTTTCTGTCTGAAAGGATTATACTTACTTGGAAAGAATGTGTATCCTGTAAAAGACTACACATTGGGTGCAGTGTATACTGCCTGGGTGATTGGTGCAAATCTCAGAAATCACTGCTAAAGAACTTGCTCCTGTAACCAAACACTACCTGTTCCCCAATAACTTATGGAAATAAAAAAGTAATTAGAAAAAAGAAGAAGAAATGAACCTCCTGTTAATGACTAGCAGCTCACAAAAACCCCTTTCCTCTGCTGGGCTTTGGACTCGTGTTGATCAGCCTTAGACATTGGACCAGCACTGCTGTGCTTCCAGTTTTAAAGCTGACTCTCAGTGTCATCATCAGAATGTTACTTTCCCAAGCCTTTTTTTGTGGCTACACGGACTCATTAGTATGTGATGCCAGCTAAAACATTTCATACTTGAAATAATTGGTGGGAGTTTGGCATCCGCGTGTCAGGATGGACACTAGCATTAAGGTCAGGGTGGTAACTGAGTGTCCTCATTTAGCTGGGCATTCACCTTTTAGTTACTAAACTACGAGAAGACTCGGGTTCCTTGGGGAATGGCAGGAGGTGGGATTGGTGTAGGGAAAACACTAGGGAGACTCTGGGCAGCATTTATTTAACAAACTAAATGGAAAAAACAAAACAAAAAAACCACCTTTACCCTCACAACACTTCTGACATTCTGAGACCAAGTGTACATGTTTTTCGTAGCAAGCAATTCTCCAATTCTCTGTAGACACCAACTAGATGTTCCACAGTTCAATTCAATTGACATGATCTACTTGGAATTGTAGTCAGATCCCACAAGTTAAGGGTTCAGTCCTACAAAACTGCCATACCTCAGATGCCAGTCACAAGTAGTGGGTTCCCAGGTTACCCATAACTTCTGTCCAGCTTGGATACAAATAGGAGGTTCCTATGACCCCCTCCTCGGGCTCAATAATTTGTTAGGATAACTTGTACAACCCAGGGAAACAGTTTACTTACTGTTATCAGAAAGGGGTCTTGACCTAGACTCCAAGAGAGGGTTGTTAGACCTCACGCAAGAGAGAATTTGGGGCAAGTCCATAGAGTAAAGTAAAAGCAAGTTTGCTAAGAAAGTAAAGGAATAAAGGAATGGCTACTCCATAGGCAAAGCACAGTGGTATGGGCTGCTAGAGTATACCTATAGTTATTTCTTGATTACATACTAAATAAGGGGTGATTTATTCATGAGTTTTCCAAGAAAGGGGCAAAGATGTCCTGGAATTTAGGGTCCCTTCCCTTTTTAGACCATATAAGCCAACTTCCCAATGTTACCAGGGTCATGGCACTGGGAGTGTCATGAGAGTGTCTTTCAGCATGCTAATGCATTATAATTAGCATATAATGAGCAGTGAGGATGACCAGAGATCACATTTATAGCCATCTTGGTTTTGGTGGGTTTGGGCTGGCTTCTTTACCACATCCTGTTTTATCACTAGGGTCTTTGTGACATGTATCTTGTGGCAACCTTCTTTCTTATCCTGTGACTAAGAATGCCTAATCTACTGGGAATGCAGCCCAGCAGGTCTCAGCCTTATTTTACCCATCTCCTATTCCAGATGGAGTCGCTCTGGTTCAAACGTCTCTGACATTACCAATTTATTACAAAGGAATTTTTAAAGAATACAAATGAATAGCCAGATCAAGAGATACATAGGGTGAGGTCTGGAAGGGTCCCAAGCACAAGAGCTTCTGTCCCTTTGGAGACTTCTTTGGTTAGGGTTTTTATGCAGGCTTCGTTACATTGGTGATCAGCTCAACCTTTAGCCTCTCTACTCTCCTGGGGGTGAGTTGTTGGGGACCAAAATGTCAACCCCCTAATCACAATATTGGTTCAATTGGCAACCAGCCTCTCATCCTCTGAAAGTCATCTCATTAACATAAGCTCAAGTGTAGTTGAAAGGGGCTTGTTGTGAATAACAAAAGATACCCCTTTTACCTTTATTTCTTCTGAGCTGTTTCAGGAGCTGAGGACAAAAAAACAAATATTATTACAACTTCCATATATATTTGAATATATTCGAGTATATCCAAATATTATTACTACTTCCATGACTCTTTTCACTTAGGAAGTTACAAGGGTTTTAGAAGTTCTGTCCAGGAGCCAGAAGACCAAATATACAGTATATTTCTCATTATATCAGTATCTCACACAACTAATACTTTGGTATAGATTCCAGACTGCTGTGTAGGGAAGCTCTGTTTGGGTAGGGATCCTGCAATCCTGGTCAAGCAAATTCTGTAGATGATTCTGGGCAAACTACAAAGCTCCTGAAAGACTGAATTCAAAGCCCTGTCAGCTCCGCTTCTGGGCCATGGGGTTTCCAAATATTGTATGGGACATGCCTATACTACAAAGTGATTTGGTTTTGTATCTGAAGTTAATATTTAACTGTGTGTCCTATATTTTATTAACTAACTCTGGCAACCCTAGGTATTACTTTTGAAACAAGATCCAAATGTACCAAATGTGTGACTTGCCCTTGGGTAGCATCTATATATGACAAAACTGGAGTCACCCCAGAGTGCCCATTTAGAACATGAATCTTAAGAAGTTAGCCTGAAGGGACAGTTTCTTGTGTTCCACTGAACTAGAAGCTACCATTAGCCATGCATCTCAGGTCCTACAGCACTTTCAACCAAATTTATCGAAGGCAACTGAAAAGAGTCAGAGACTAGAGAAGCACTGGGGCCTAACTTCTTATAACAAGTACAGTATCCTGAAGATTCCATTGGAAAGGAATGCTCACCATGGAGAACAGTTTGTAATGTGACAGTAAACAAGGGGCATGGGTGGGTAGAAAAGACACTAAAAGAGGTATGGCCTGAAATTGAAAACAAAGATATGAAAAGCAGAAACAGATAAGTAGTTGTTAGAATTATATCCTGGTGGTACTACTCTCTGGAAATAGGATTTTGCATGCCAGCTTTTAAAACACTTTGGGAGGCCAAGGCAGGTGGATCACCTGTTAGGAGTTCAAGACCAACCTGACCAATATGGTGAAACGCTGTCTCTACTGAAAATACAAAAATTAGCCAGGCGTGGTGGCAGGCACCTGTAATCCCAGCTAGTCAGGAGGCTGAGGCAGGAGAATTGCTTGAACCTAGGACGCAGAGGTTGCAGTGAGCCGAGATCGCACCATTGCACTCCAGCCTGATGACAGAGCGAGACTCTGTCTTACACACACACACACACACACACACAGAGACACACAGCAAGACTCTGTCTTACACACACACACACGCACACATCCCTGAACTTTTCTTGATTCTGATTGCCAAGGCTCATCACAGTATCTTTCTCACCTGTGAGGCTCTGTATGTTTTTTACTGAAGTGACTTAATCGGCTGGGGAAGACACAGCATCCCATTCCAAGTAATTGTATCCTATGAACCTGGATGTAATTACCAAGGCTCCTCCCAACCTTGACTGTCTGAACGGGTAATAAGAACCTCCATGTCTTACTGATCACTTCTTAAAGGACAGACCCTGCCCTTAGAGGTGTTATTATATGTATTGCACAAATAAGCAAGGGCAAGGGCAGGATTTAAACCCAGATCTGAGTCTAGACCCAAGTACTCAAATGTTAAATCCTTCTACCTCTTCACTACTTTGGACTTACTTGTTTTCTTTTTGTTTGTTTTAAATTTAAGAACAAAAGCCATTCATTTAATGGATGGGGGTTAGCTCCCATAATCAGTGAGAAGGATTGAGATCCCTGCTCAGAATTAGAGAGCTAGAACTACAACCAAAATTACCCCACAGAACTCATCCAATAAAATTCTACAGCTACTGATATGGGACACTAGATGCCTTAGCATGCCCCAGGTATCCTAAGTCTTTAAAATTAATGGTGATTGGGGTGATTGATGTCCTAATTACTCTCTTTTAATCATTACATATTGTATACAAGTATTGAAATATCGTATGTATCCCAAAATATGTATGATATATCAATTTTTAACATTTAAAAAATAAAATTAATGGTGAAACATTCATGTGAATGTTACGAATGCAGGTTCAGCCACCTGCTGCCTGCCAAACCAGTTAGCAAGGTGAGGGTATGGTAAAAGAGTGACTTTATTATAAACCAAAGCTAGCAGTGGAGAAAACGGTCCAGGCTCTTGTCTTAATGGAACCACTACAAATTTCCAAGTGAAAAGCGAGGATTTAAGAAGAGGAAGTTTTGCCGGGCGCAGTGGCTCAAGCCTGTAATCCCAGCACTTTGGGAGGCCGAGGCGGGCGGATCACGAGGTCAAGAGATCGAGACCATCCTGGTCAACATGGTGAAACCCTGTCTCTACTAAAAATACAAAAAATTAGCTGGGCATGGTGGCACGTGCCTGTAGTCCCAGCTACTCGGGAGGCTGAGGCAGGAGAATTGCTTGAACCCGGGAGGCGGAGGTTGCAGTGAGCCGAGATCGCGCCATTGCACTCCAGCCTGGGTAACAAGAGCGAAACTCCGTTTCAAAAAAAAAAAAAAAAAAAAAAGAAGAGGAAGTTTTGCCACGGAGTATCTTCTATGCAGGAGGTGAGGCAGTACACATCTGTGTGACTTGTGCCAGTGGCTTATCTCGAGTTATTGACACATACCGTAAATGGTTCTGTATCATCTCATCATCTTGGGCTTGACTGAAGCCTTGAAGCAAGCTCTGGGCAGGGGACAGGGTGGGGGGATTTCCATAGGTGCTTGTATTGTTTCAAGATTTTTTTTTTTTTTTTTTTTTTTTTTTTGAGATGGAGTCTCGTTCTGTCACCCAAGCTGGAGTACAGTGGCCCAATCTTGGCTCACTGCAACCTCCATCTGCCAGGTTCAAGTGATTCCCCTGCCTCAGTCTCCCGAGTAGCTTGGATTACAAACGTCGGCCATCATGCCCAGCTAATTTTTGTATTTTTGTGGAGATGCGGTTTCACCATGTTGGCCAAGCTGGTCTTGAACTCCTGACCTCAGGTGATCCGCCCACTTTGGCCTCCCAAATTCTGAGATTATAGGTGTGAGCCACTGACCCAGCCAGTCTCTGAAACTTTTAAGCAAACATATAATTAAATGCACTAGCAGTGTGAAAGGGTTTTCTAGTGGTTAACACAAAGAAAAAAAAGGAAAAAAAATAAAACTTTAAAATTTGAGTATTCAGTTACAGGAACATCAGCAGATTTCAGTTCTTCCACCTTCTTTCACTCCTAAATAACAGACTTTACAGCATAAATTAGATTCAACATCAACAAATATGCAGATTGCTCTGTTTTGTGGTGTCTTTGTATTAGGCAAAGAGAGCTGCATTTTCGGTATTGTTTCCATAGAAGCCGGCGAAAGAGTCTACCACTTAAAGCCAAAGGCCATAACATTAGGATATGCATGACAATGTGACTTGTACTTGAAAGTGAAGTGAATTTAGAAATATCAAAGTAGCCTGTTTCCTGATAGAGTATGTATATTTGTGTATGTGTGAGTACATATGTCAGTGTGTATATGTGTGAAAGAGAAAAAGAATGAGAGAGATCATGTGTCTGTTGGTGGTATGATAAATGATCAAGAAATTATCCAGATGAAAAGAACAGTTAGAATGGATGAATTATCAATCAATTTGGAAAATCATTTTGTTTTGTTTTGCTTCTTACAAATTCCTCATCACTTTAAGTCATGATTAAGCAGTTGAAAAAAAAAATCTGATTTAATTCCTAATTCACATGCAAATGAACCAATTATCTCTCAAATTAGTTCAAATTTGGGAATTGGTGTGGAGGATTGTTATCGTGTTTAAATAGAATTTCTATTTTCTGCTAATCACAAAGTTTAATTCTTATATCATTTCTCATACTATCTACAAATTGCAAGATAATGGCAAATCTGGTAACAGCTCAGCTTTCTTCTATTTTTTTTTTTTTTTTTTTGAGACAGAGTCTCTCTCTGTCACCCAGGTTGGTGTGAAGTGGCACAGTCTCGGCTCACTGCCATCTCTGCCTCCTGGGTTCAAGTGATTGTCCTGCCTCAGCCTCCCGAGTAGCTGGGATCACAGGCATGTACCACCACACTCAGTTAATTTTTGTATTTGTAGTAGAGACAGGGTTTCACCATGACAGCCAGGCTAGTCTCAAACTCCTGACCTCAGGTGAACCGCCCAACTGAAAAGGAAAGATTTGCTTTTCTTTGATCTCGATAACACTCATTATTCTTATTTCTTGTTCTCCTATTCTGACGAGAAATATCATAGCTGTTCATATAAAATTTGGATTCTTGAGAGTATATACAGAGGAAACTCTGTATTATACTTTCAAAGCCAGAAAGAACACAGAATAGGACTGAATTTTATTAAAAATGATGAGGAATTTGTCTAGGAGTTGTATTTAAGTGAATTGGACTATTGCCGCTAAAAGACTTATTTTCTCTAAAATTCACATGATTGTTTTTGCCACCTTTGGATGAGTTCCAATTTTTTACCCTCATTTTTGTGTCTCAAAAGCTTAAAGTTGTGTTGGTGTTCACTAGACTAAGAGTGCTGTGAATCTGACATGGTGTCTTCCAACTTTGATCTCTTACCACATTCATCATTTATACTCATGTGTGTCTTTCAGAAAAGCTTTTTCTCTTCTTCTCTCTCTCCAGGATGAAGGTGGAAATTTGTGGTTAAAATTACAATCCCATATGAGCTATTTAGAATTTGAAATGCAGTAGCCTTCCCATACTGACTGTTTATGAACACTCCTATATTAACATAAAGTTCTGGTTTTTATGGCTCAGTTGTTTTTCTGTTGCCCTTTGGTTTTTACAGATTTTAGTTAAGCAATTCTGATTTATTAGTATCATTATTTCTAAATTGCATTAAGGATTGCAGCTACTGGTGTCTTGCATATGAACATCGTAAACTTCCCTCTCCAGCTATAGAAAGTATGTGACTTGGATTCTAGGAATGGTTATAACATTTCTTCAGAATATTTCATTAGGCTTTTTAAAGTATTGAAAATGACAGTAGTCCTATATATACTTGTTTTATTTAAGTCTCCAATTAAAATGATGTACCACATGGAGGCAATAGTGAATATATTTCAAAACCATGGAAATGTGGTTCCTGCCCACCACCTGCACATGCTCCATAATAATGATGGCCACAGTTATTTAGTGTTTGTGGGGAATCAAGCAAGCAGTGGGTTAAGAATATTAGCACGTTTAATTATTGAACTATTCTACGAGTTAGTATTATTTTTCCCATTTTACACATGGATGCTATCTTGGAGACATTAAAGAACTTGCCTCAAGTGACACAGCTAGTGTGTGATTAGTAATATCTCATGCTAAACCCCATTACATCACTCTTCAAAGACATAGCCCTTGTAGCTTCCTCTACTTTTTCTCTACTCTCTTTAACTGTTTAAGAATTGATGGGTTGGGTGCAGTGGCTCACACCAGTTATCCCAATGCTTTAGGAGGCTAAGGCAGGTGAATCATTTGAGCCCAGGAGTTTGAAACCATCCTCAGCAACATGGAGAAACCCTGTCTCTAGAAAACAAAACAGAACAAAAATGAGTCATGAATGGTGGCAAGCACATGTGGTCCCAGCTACTCAGGGGGCTGAGGCAGGAAGCTTGTGCTGCGGGAGGCAGAGCTTGCTGTGAAGCGAGATTGCCCCACTGCACTCTAGTCTGGGTGACAGAGCTTGACTCCTTCTCAAAAAAAGAATTGGATCATAGCTGTGGCAACGCCTGACTTACTTTGTCCTTTGTAATTTTAGTGTACTGACATTTGCTGCTCTGTAAATGTCTAAATTAATCATGTGGGTATTAGGGTCAAAGAATCATTACTGATTCAGGATTCATTTGTGACCTTTCTACCCTCTGTAAACTTCCAATTTCAGTAGGCATTTGGTTCTAGGTAACCAAGTGATCTATTTTGCCTCCCTTCCTATGTTTCAGTAGGAAAGAAAACCATAAAATACCATAGTGTTTTGTTTGTTTGTTTTGGTCATGAAAAGAACAAACATTTAGAATCAGATGGATCCAACATAAATGCCGACTTTACTGCAGAAACTTTCATTGGAGAGGATTAGGGTGCAAGAAAAGTTGCATAAAGAACCTAGCATGGTGCTTACTTGGAACTTCTCATCCATCTTCATTTTCTTTTAGGTAAATCTCCACCTTCCCTAGATTTTCTATTGTCCCCTTTAAAAATGTTTTTAAATGATACCTGGATTCTTGGAGTTTGAACTAATATTCTCAAGATAACTTTTACTTGAAAAAATTAAAGAAGGAAAAGAAAAAGTTGTAGCAGTAACCATGCCTCATTTTACTGCATGAGAAGACGGGAGTATAAGCAGCCATAGGCATAAATAGTTTAGTAAATTCCAGGGCGTCATCTTTTATCAGGAGCAGCTTAGTCACAATGAAATGCTTTCTTCATCGACTCCATGCTTCTGCTGTCATTAGTCATAAGTAATAGCAATATTAGTCCTTCGCTTTGGAAAAGCTCAAAACTCTTTAGAAACACGTTCCAGGAAATTCTTTACTTTAAAGACTACTACCCACCAGCCTTCATCCCCCACAGCTTCACAAGTCACAGCCTTCCTCTCCCCTCTGACATTATTTTACTTTGTCATCAACATTAAATCCATTTCTAGGGGACCTTTGACACTGGTTGGTGGAACAACCCAGTCTTATATATATACTTTTTATTGCATTTTAGGTTTGGGGGTACATGTGAAGAACATGCAAGATTGTTACATAGGTACACACATGGCAGTGTGATTAAAAATATTTGAGAGTAGGATTCTAACCAGTAATATAATAACTGTTTCAAACTTGATTTTCATGTCTGTAATCTTTTCTTTCATTTGTAATGAAGCAGCACCTTTGAAATCCAATGAATTGACCCAAACCCAAAAGTAAATAAATAAATAAATGGCTAGTGCTCTGCTATTGAGGACCCAGGCTTGCTTACTGTCTCAGAACAGTCCTTCCCCAAAGAAGGGAAAATCTCAGTGCTAAGGCACTGAGTGTCATCATCAACGTGCTTCAGCAGAAGATTCTTGAGAAAAAGATGGAGGAAACACCAAATTCATGGATTTTTTTTTTCTCTCAAATAACTGAGTTGGTTTAAAAATCATGTTGGAGCTTGGGAGACAAAATAAAGAACAGGGCAAACTTTGTCACCTTATGCAATGATCACTTGAGAAAACTTTAATAACTCTCTTCAAGTTTCATTGATGGAAAAATCCAATCCAGAAAGGACTGGCCCTGAAACACCCTAAGGGATCCCTTGGAAGAATTTTCTTTGGAGCTCAATTTCCTTGTGGCATGGCTGCAGCTGGGGCACGCAGAGGTGTGCTATATGTAGTCCCTCTGCCCAAGTGCATATGAAAGAGGGAGTTGGGAGAAGAAAACTTCCTGCTTGGACTGTTCATCAGTAAATATTGTTTTCTATTGAGAATGCTAAAAAAGACTGTTAGATGATGGCTGGTGTCCCTAAGGAAGTTGTTCTTTTCTTAGGAAAACATTTGCTACCCATATAGTACTTACTGCATGTCAGTCATTGATGAGAGCCAAGCATATAATAGTGTATGCCTCAACAGTCCACGAAGTAGGTTCTGTTCTTATCAGTTTCCAGGTGAGGGAGCTGCAGCACAGGGAGCTTATATATAACTTGCCCCAGGTTAAGCCTCTTGCAGGGGTGGAGCATGGTGTGAGCCCAGGACTCAAGGCCTGTTCTTTTTATTTTTTTTTTTAATTTTTAAATTTTTTTAGGTAGAGTCTTGCCCAGGCTAGAGTGCAGTAGCACCATCTTGGCTCACCACAACCTCCACTTCCCAGGTTCAAGCAGTTCTCTTGTCTTAGCCTCTCAAGCAGCGGGGACTACAGGCACACACCACCACCACACCCACTAATTTTTAGTCTTTTTAATAGAGACAGGGTTTTGCCATGTTGACCAGGCTGGTCTCAAGCTCCTGGCCTCAAGTGATCTGCCCACGTTGGCTTCCCAAAATCCTAGGATTACAGGTGTGACCTACTGCACCTAGCTGAGGGCCTGTTCTTAACTCTGCACAGTGCCAGTGTTTCTTGATCATCAGAAGATTACATACCCACTGCTGTCTTCCTTTCCTCCAGCTTCACAAGATGTCCCAGTCTTTCTCCTTTCCTTTTAGATTCTTCTAGTTTGTTATCAGTATTCAACCCATTTCCACAGAAGCTTTGATACTGCCCAGTGGAACCAGACTTAGAAATATTTACTCTAAGACTTTTCAACAGAAAAAAGGACTTAATCACTGGGTCCTTGCAAGAGGCAGGTGCTGCCTGTTTTCTTTTTAACCAATTAGTAAAAACAGTTGCAGGCTTTTGATAGGGTGACCCAGAGAGACTGTGGTAAATGTTGCATCGGCAAAGAAACGCCACAGCATGAAGGCAGGGAAACTGCTACGTAACTGGAAATTTAAGGGTGCCTCTGGCTTTGTCTTTCCTTTGGCCTTATATTCCTGTGAATTAGGTGGAAGCAGCAAGGTGTTGTCTCCATTTCAAAGATGTGGAAAATGAGCTTAATGAAGATGGTTAGCAGGAAGAAGGTAAGATCCCACAGCATAGCAGTAGGGTGATGTGATGTGGGAGAACAGGAGAGAGGATGCCGTGTTTCCCAAGTGGGTGCTGCACTTGAGCAGTGTGAACTGGTACCACTTGTTTAGCTTCCCTTGACCTCAAATGTTTACATCTTTAAAACAAAAGGTCAAGCCAGGCCATAAGCGGTGGCTCAAGCCTGTAGTCCAAGTACACTGGGGGGCCGAGGCAGCAGATTACTTGAAGCCAGGAGTTTGAGAAAACCTGGGCAACGTGGTAAAACCCCATCTCTACAAAAAAATACAAAAATTACCTGGGTGTGGCGATTATAGCGTGCACCTATAATCACAAGTACTCAGGAGGCTGAGGTGGGAGAATCATTTGAGCACGGGAGGTCAAAGCTGCAGTGAGCAGTGATTGTGCCACTGTACTCCAGCCTGGGTAACAGAGCGAGACCCTGTCTCAAAAAAAAAAAACAATCCAAGCTGGATAATTTCTAATATTTCTAAGGTTGCATTCAGCCTTCCAACCACTTAGTTCTACCCAAATTATTCCATAATGTTGTACTCCTTTTATACAACACCTTATTCATTTTGCATTTTTTGACTCCTTGTGTTGTCATAATTTCCTCAGCTCTCCCCTTTTATCCAAAACTCCTTTTGTCGAATTAAAACATACTTCCTGAACCAAAAACCCCAGTCTTCACCCATTACCCTACCCATATCTTTATTCAGAGCTTGCTTATTTTTCCCAGTCCATTGCTCTTAACTTTTTTCTCCTGTGGAAATCGTTTTCCCACTTTTAATTTATTTTTACTAAGTTTAACTCCACTTTCTACTTCTTGTTTCAAGCAGTTTTCACATGAAGCTTTCTGAACTACTTTAGGAAGCGAGAAGCAATTAGTCATTAAAAATAGGCCTAGAAGTTGAAATAAATTGGACAAGGAGAATCATGAAAATTAAGTAGCCGAACAGTGAAATGCAATCCTGTTTGCTTTACTTTCACCTTGCCTTTCTGAGAATGTGGGGTGAATTATTCAAACTGAATAATATCGGGAAGTGCTACAAAGAATAAGGGGGCCCTTAAGAAGTTTCTTTCAGACAGTGTCCAATTTTTGCAAAATGAGTTTTAAAAATTTTTTATTGCTGATTTCCTAATATTAGGAAAATGAAGGAGCTAGGCTGTACTGTCTGTAGGTGACAATGTGCCTTTTGTTGCAATTATTCTTATCTCACTAAGTATCAACTTATTAGTCTGATGTTCTTTTTTTTTTTTTTTGAGAGGGAGTCTTGGTCTGTCGCCTAGGCTAGAGTGCAGTGGTGCCATCTTGGCTCACTGCAACCTCCATCTCATGAATTTAAGTGATTCCCTGGCTCTGCCTTCCAAGTAGATGGGATTATAGGTGCCCACCATCACGCCTGGCTAATTTTTATATTTTTGGTAGAGACAGGATTTTGCCGTGTTGGCCAGGCTGGTCTTGAACTCCTGACCTTAGGTAATCCATCCACCTTGGCTTCCCAAATTACTGGGATTACAGGTGTGAGCTACTGTGCCTGGCCTCTACTGATCTTCTTTTTGCCATGAGGTACAATTGATTCCAGCTCCAATATGTCTTCCAGCTGAGAGGACAGTGAGATGAGAGATACATGAAGTTTTCTAGTAAATAATTCTCCACAAATACTATGCTCACATTTTTAAGTAGCTAGGTACTGATTGTTTTTAACAAAAGAGTTATAACAGAACATCATGTAGGTCAAATGCTACCTATTTTTCACTTAGAGTGAAACTATTTTTTGACTTAGAGTTTTCCCTCCATATACTTGGAAGATTGATTCCCCATGCATACCCAAATCCACTCACACTCAAGTCCCGCAGTAGGCCCTGGGAACCCACTAACAGGAAAAATTGAAAAATCAGCCCTTCATGTATGCAGGTTTCACATCCCATGAAGATTGCATTTTCCATCTTCTTTTGGTTGAAAAGAATTTGCATAGGTGAACCCATGCAGTTCAAACCTGTGTTGTCTGAGGTGGATCATTTTTAATCTGGCCTTTTGCACAGATGTGGCTGTTAGAGAGTTTATGCATCTTGATGTTAGGACAAAAGAGAATCAGCTGAGGTAGTAGTAGGTTGTAAAAGACAAATGTCTTTGCTTCCACTGGTTTTGTGTAATAGGTGCTTATTTCAACACAAAATTAGCTATTGAGATAATGTCCAAAAGAAGTGATTATTTTCCTCTCTGAAAATGTTAAAGCTTTAAAGAGATTCATTTGTAAAGGTCAATTTAGACTGAATGTGTAGGTTGCTTATTTGCATATTATAATCTGAAACACTCTCATTCCCTGAGTGACCAGCAATGATAACATTTCTTATGGTCATGAGAAGCAGTGGCTTGAAAGAGTCAGTGTTCAAAAGATCTCTGTGAATTACCATGCTCCTCTTACTCATGTTCATATTTAGATGGTCACTCCTGGCTTTCATTCAAAATTGATTTAGGTCCAGCTATTACTTTTAGACTCAGCGTGGGGGATAAAGTCCTTGGGGGATACAGTCTATAAACAAAGGGTCTCCTCTTTCTAAATGGATATCCCCAACTAAACTACATGTTTCATGAAGGTAGAAGGCAGGGGTATCGTCATTTTTATGTCCTCACAGCCACATTCATTGTTGGTGCTCATTAATTACATTGGATGACTATGTCTTTTTAATAGAAGTCATGCTTCACAAATAAAGGAGAATGGTAGGAAAACTGGAAAACCTTGACTTGTTTGAGCCCAGGGGATTCTGTGTCTGTTCTGTGGTAGGTAGAAAGGCCAGCTACGTTTACTGGAATTTTGGCTTGATTTCTCCCTCTCTTTTTTTCCTAAGAAACACTTGCAGATTTTTCCCCAAGTTAAGAATAGTCATCCTCAGTATAAGTTTGGTGCGGGGTGTGTGTGTGTGTGTGTGTGTGTGTGTGTGTGTATGAAGTTTGTTTTCCGCATTATTTAAGAGGATACAGAATACTTGACATCCCAGTTAAAGACCACGAATGAACTGGGCTGAAACGTTTGCACATCAAGACTCAGCTGTGTGTGGTCTTCTATTAGGGAAGGAAGTGGAGCTCTGGGCTTTAGAAGAGTGGTTGAGAGTATGGATGCTGGAGCCCAACTGCATGGATTCCAGTTACAGTTCCACCATTCACTGTTTCTGTGGACTGGCAAGCCATTTAATCTTTCTGTGCCTCAGTTTTCTAGCAGGAAAAGGAGAATAATAACAACTCATAATACGGCTGTTATCTGTATTTAATGAGTTAATATATGTGGCGCACCTAAAACTGTGCTTGGCATGTAGTCAACACTCAAATATTAGATGACATTATTCCCCACTTACTAGCTGTGTAAGTTTGGCAAGTTACCTTCTCTCAGCCATGGTTGCTTACCTTTTAAAATGAGCCTAATAATACCTTACTTACCTAGGGCCAAGGGGATGAAATCAAATAATCTCCTGGGACCAAAGACTTGACCCACTTTCCATGAAATTGTGTTGGCATCTATGAATATTGAGGGGATACTGAAACTGCATAATTCTGCTCCATGCCATGGTGTAGAAGGGCCAATAGCCCCTTCCAGCTTCTGTTTCATTTTGCCCACATCTATAAAAGGGCCTGGAAGCTTATTCCAGAAATCAATAATTAGTTCTGTCTGAGACAATGGAGTCTTTTCAGTTCAAAAAACAGCACAAGACCAAATACGGGCCATCTCCCACTGTCCCCTGCCATATTAGAACTGGATGATCTGCATTGCTTGTAAGAAGACTGATCTTATGATCTTCTATGTTGATTTCTTCGTTCTACAATCTTGAAGAAGCAGATGTCTGATTTTAATCAGCGGGCATTTCCTCTAGACAGGAAGCTTGTTCTGAGACTTAATAGACACCATTGAATTTTTCTTTAGTGTTCTGATGGTTTTTTGATTAAGTGTGCATCAGTTAATAATCCCCCAAAATACTGTGATCAGGAGCAAACAGAGAAGTACTCGTTTGAAACACAAGATCATATCAGGGTTTAGAAGGTATTTAACTTTCCCATAGTGGTTGGTGGGATGTAATGATCAGTACCTGCTTTATTTGCATGAGGGTTCCTTTTGAATTCATTGCTAGAAATGCATTTTTGCAATCAGAATGTCTCAGTATTAATACTTACAAACATTGTTTTTAGTACTGAGGAACATGGTTCAAGTTATCAACGTGTGACATGCAGCCACCCCCTCTTGCATTTTCCTTATGGCTACCGTTTCCGTTTTGCAGAAGAAATTGCTGTTTATGTTTAACACTTGACCGCAGTCTTGAAGCTTTTCTCAAAGAGAGCTGGCAATTACTGTTAAGCCAGTTTGACTCACTTCTTCATCCAGAACAGTGCCCTGCCCATCCCAGGCACTCACTGCATGCCTGCTGAGTGGGACTGGATTTGAAAAACACTGAGACCTTCACGTAGATAGGCAGTTGTCACAAGAGGCAGCTATGTAGCTAGGAAACAGGGCTGCAGTTTTCACACCCGTCCTTGTTGCCAGCTTCCCAGCATGTAAACAGAGTGGTAGAAACTACACTGGGCTGATGTTTGCAAGTTGTTTTGTCTGTCCTGTTTTTGTTTAGGCAAATTGGGTCTGTGATAGAGATCTGACTGATAGAGACTTTTTGAATATTTTGCCCTTTAGGGGAATGCGGGTCCTTGGGGATCTTTGAATTGTTTTGTCTAACAGGGCAAGTTGTGTGTTACACTGTGCCAAGCCAGGTTTCGTTTAATTGGCTGGGACACTAAAGGGGAGAGGGGTGTCCTGCTAATGCCAAGATTTCTAAGGAAGCCAGGAAGTCATAGCTGCTGAGGAGAAAGAAGCCTGTGGTTGGCGCAGGGAGTGTAGAGGGTAATCATTCCTGCCGAGCCTGGGCTGTTGACTCTGCCACCCTGTTGCTGGTGGACACTGGGCGTGGTGGGCGTGCTTGCCTAGTACCTGTTTGTAGAGCACTGAGACAGCCAGGGCAGAGCTAAAACAGCAGTCACCTGAAACCAGTCGTGTAGGTTTTCCCTTTCTGGCTTTAGCAGCAAAAATCTGCATTCCACATGAAACCTGCAGGGAAGTGGAAGAAAGCACTTAAAAAAAAAAAAAAAAAAAAAAAAGCTTCAAGGGCTGTAAATGAACTGCTTTGAGAGTTCCAGGCACTTTCAAGATGAACTATTGGTTTCTCTAGTTTGTTTCCTTGATTGTGACATTGTAAGTGGCTGCTGATCTGGGTGTACTGCTAGTTTTTTGGCCTGGGCAGCACAGGACTCTCTGATCATAATCCAGATGAAAAAGAAGGCCTGTGTCAGAAGTATTTCAGTCATTTTCTGCTGATTCACTTCTGATTCCCTTAGGCTGCTCGGGGCAGTGGCTAAGCGCCGTCAGGATCAGCTTGCCAGCTCAGCACTTTCAGAAGCCTTCACTTGCTCACCAATGAGGAAGTTGAATGCCACCAGGAGAACTGCCGGCCTGGGGCGGAGCTCCTCGTGAAGTCCTGGGCTGGGATTACAGGGCAGGCTGACTTTCCCTATGACAAAAAGGCTTTTGTCCCCGGGAATAAATACGGAAGTTTCAGAAGAGCAGCCTCCCTGGTCCGTGTGTAGTAAGGTGCTCTGGCCTTGGCTGCTTCTGGGCACACACTCTACGTACTTTTCAAAGTTGCCCGGGCACACCATCATCGCACAAACCAGAGGGACCGCACAGTGACCTGAAAGAGACCAAGTGTGTTTGCTGTTCAGCTGACTGCCCGACTCCCAGGTCCTGTTGCTCTCGGTCCTGCAAATTAAGAGCAGATGGAGTGGATAAACTGAGAGAGCAGGAGAAGGTAGCACAAGTCAGAACTTCCACCAAGGGCATTACTGAGACATGGAGAACGTTGATAATTCTCTGGATGGCAGTGATGTCTCAGAACCAGCAAAACCAGAAGCTGGACTTGAAATGGCTCAGTCGATCCTGAGTAAGTTCTCTGTGAAATCCCTGTTTGGATTTACAAGCAAATTGGAATCTGTGAGTCCAGAAGAGGAAGATGCTGTGCTGAAAGCATTCCGCAGTTTAGACACGGAGTCCACATCTCAGCAGGATGATCCCAGCAATGGCTTGGATCCACAGGAAGCAGAGTCTCGGGTTTCACCGGACCTCGGAAATGGTGAGAAAATTGCAAGGGTAGAGACAGAATCAGAGGGAAGTCAGAGAAAAGGAGAAGCAGGGACATCTCTCCTTGCTCAAGAGCTGCTTCCACTCTCTACTTTGGAAGAGACAAAAGGCGATGATGTCATTTGTGTTCATGGGACCCTCGTGCACACCACCAGTGATTCCGACTGTGATGATGATGGCCAGGAGCCAGAGGAGGGAAGCAGCACCAATGGCTCCAAGTCCCCTAGTGTTGTTTTATCTGAGCCATCTCAGGAGTCCAGAGAAAACCCAGGAGATTTCAGGAAAAATACTGTCACTGGGGAAATGAATGGTGCAGAGCTCTGTGCAGAAGATCCTCAAAGGATTCCACTTGAAACAAGCAGCAGACTAGAACCTGGCAATGTTGGTATTCCAACAGAGCATCACCCCAGCCAGGGCCAGGAAGGAGAAGAAGGATCCCAAGTCCTACCTGCGGTAACAAACCAGAATTTGAGTGTTGGTGTCACTGAGATTACCTCTTCTAAAAAAGAAGTCTCTGGAGAGAAGTCATTCCAGCTTCCAGCTTTTTTCAGTGGGCTTCGTGTGCTGAAGAAGGGGGCTAACTCTGAGAGAGGAGAGACCATCACTGAAATTAAACCAAAGGATGGGGACTTGGCTTTGCTCAAGTTGACCCAGCCTGTGCAGAAGTCCTTAGTGCAGGCGGGGCCGCAGACAGTGAAGAGTGAGGATAAAGCAACTGACCCGAAGGCCACTCCCACTCTCCTGGAGCAGCTCTCTCTGCTGCTCAACATTGACATGCCCAAAACTGAAATGAAGGGAGCAGACCCTGAGTCGCCCAGGAGAGAAGAGATGGGCGGCAGTTCTGACCAAGAGAGCCAGAGTGGCCCCGGAGAAGCCCAAACCCAGGGTGGTGAGGTCAAGCCAAAGCCGCCAGAGACGGCCCTGGAGGCTTTTAAAGCCTTATTCATCCGGCCCCCCAGAAAGGGGACCACAGCTGACACGTCTGAGCTGGAAGCTCTCAAGCGCAAGATGAGACATGAGAAGGAGTCGCTAAGAGCTGTGTTTGAACGGTCCAAGTCAAAGCCAGTGGATGGCCTCTCTGATTCCAAAAGTGTATGTAGAATTGGGGTTTGCATTTTATTATATAATACGGTGCTGTAGTATTTCTTTCCAGGTTTCCTCCCAAAGTGAATCCTAGTTGCCTGTTGGTGATTCTTTTAGGTGAAAAAAGATTATAGTCAAATTATATTGTCCTGTAAGGAGTACAGAGTTAGACGAAAATGCTTTCATGCATCCTGATTTTTATCTGGAATATTACAAGAGGGATGTATGTACATAAAGCCGTGCGGGTAGGAAAGGGTAACTGTCCCCAGGAGCTTAAGTGTTGATGGTAAATAAAACCAAGTAGCATGAGGAAGTGATGCAATATGGAAGTATAGCCCAGGTTTACAGGATTTCCTCACCACTTAATTATACCTCTACAGAAACTGTATTATTCCTTTGAAAGTCTGCCATTTGGCAAAAAGTGTTTGTGATGTGATTAGAGCATTCCACATGGGTTGGAATGCTTCCACACTGAGCACTGGATTTAGAATGAGACCTGACTTTTAATTCTAACTCAGCCATTTACTGGCTGAGTAATCTTGATAATCTCCAAGCCTCAACCTCATGTGCAAAATTAGGAAAATAAAAGAGTTATATGGTTGTTAAAAGAATTAAATGAAGACAGAGCATGAGAAGCATCTAATTAATGGAAGCTGTTATTACTCAAAGAAAACTAACTCCGGTAGTTTATAAAGATGAGTAAGTACCTGTCCAGTAGATCTTAAACGATCATAAAAACAATAAATAGAATTTCTTGCTTGATATCAATTCAGTGTATGATTATCATCCCCTCCTATATGTTTAAAATGCTAAGTTAAAATGTTAAAAGTGAAAGTCTTTGGCAAAATTTTCTGAGATTGCAATTAAAAACTAAACACAATATAGCATTCTCCTAATTGTAAAAAAAAATCAACACATTTAAAATGAATATGAAGGAAATCTCATTCGTCCATGTATAGGAAAAGGAGAAATTAGCAGTGTGGAATGTTTGGAGAAGTGTGTCTTGGTCTACTGCTGATGTTCATGAAATTAGTCTTTATATTAAATAATCCCGGAGTCTGGGATACATGTGTAAACATTGCTATAAATGTACTTCAGTGTAGTACATTTGTGTCTATTTCTTCAGACCAAAGTATATTTGTGCTTTTTCAAACAATTGTATAATAAAAATAGTCTTTTAAGGGTTGTGTAATACCTACTTATCCTCAAGATTTTGTTGTTTTTTAAATTTTCAACTGATCACTTTACACTTCTGGAAAAGGATTACACTATAGAAAAGATATCTCAAATTATAGTGAATGAGAGAAATGTGCACTAGCCATTAAAATTAACTTCATAATTAGGGTTAGCATGTCATTTTTCAGGAATTAATTGGCTCTGACCACATTTCACTTATTATTTGCTTGCTCTTTCGACAGCCTGACCACAGCCCAACTGAGCAGGACGACAGGACTCCTGGCCGACTTCAAGCCGTCTGGCCACCCCCAAAGACAAAAGACACCGAAGAAAAAGTGGGACTGAGGTACACTGAAGCAGGTAATGTGAAAAGAAGCTGGGCACCCAGAAATGAATCTCTTCCTGCAATGGCTTTTAGTTCTAGCTTAGTTGACTCTCAGAATTCGGGATTTTGTTTCATTATAAAATCTAATGCTGAAGGCTCTCTTTGGTTTTGCTGTTAAAGTGAACCTTTGCACACTTATTGTTAACGAGCCTCTGAAAGAAGAAAGTTGAATGCAGTGGAGTGAATGAAAGGGGACATGTGTGTGAGGTAGGAGAACCTTGGGGGACCTGATGGAGAAGGTAGATAACAGATCCCTCAGGAAGCCAGTGATTGGTCTTAATGTAATTTTGTGAGCTGACAGTGTTGCTGGAAGAGGCAGAGTATGGTTCTCCAGAGCTGTAATCTGATTTGTTGTTTGTCTTTGAGTAATGCTTTTGAGATAAAGAAACCTTGTGCAGAGTGAATGTACAGATACCGTATCAGTTACTCGTTCACTTTTGTGAGACAAAGCTTTATTTAATGCATGGCCAACTTTAAAGCTACCTAACTCTATGGAAACTTGCCCAGGAACTTTACTTGAATTTATTTAAATGAAATGAGAATCTAGATATGGTTACTATTAAAGTGAAAGTTTCACATGAAATTTTAAATGACACCGAAGCGTTAGAAGATGGGTACATATTAACAATTGCATGTGTGTGTGTGTGTATGTATCCCGGAAACCTCTGTCTTCTTCCTGATATTTGAAGATTACCTATACATGGCTTATATTTGTTTTCTCAGGTATGTGTGTGTATTAAGGTCTATCTATTTGGTTCTAGAAAAATACTTTTTTCCATTCCTATTCCTTGATAAATATGAATGGATCAAAGTTTGGGTGGTTCAGTAGGTTTTTCCGTAATATCAAATTATTCCAGTGATTGAGAGCACATTGGCACATGAATCATTTACACAGTTGCTGCTTATGACTTTAAAGGGCATTGGTTACATCATAGCATTTTACTTCTGTAGTGTTTGACTTATGGGATGAAAACTCATATCCTCAGTGAAAATGTATAGTGATATAAGTCTTCTTGCCCACATTTGATTTTCCAAAATCGGAATGCTTGTAATTGCAGTATTAAAGCACATACTGAGTTATTTTTCTCATGACTTAGGATAATGTGAATGATTAAAAGTACTGAAGTTTGCTTTAATAGAAAACCAGAATCCTGTGAGTTTGTTTTTTGGTTTTTTTTTTTTTTGTTTTTTTGAGACAAAGTCTCACTCTGTCCCCTAGTCTGGAGTGCAGTGGTATGATTTCAGTTCATTGCAGCCTCCATCTCCTGGCTTCAAGCGATTCTCATGCCTCAGCCTCCTGAGTGGCTGGGATTACAGATGTGTGCCACCATGCCCAACCAATTTTTTCTATTTTTAGTAGATACAGGGTTTTACTCTGTTGGCCAGGCTGGTCTTGAACTCCTGCCTTCAAGTGATTCACCCGCCTCAGTCTCTGAAAGTGCTGGGATTACAGATGTGAGCCACCATGCCTGGCCTGTGAGTTTTTGTTTTTAGTTGATATTGGTGATTTTGACCAGTGTGTCATGGCAGTCTTCTTTCTAATAATGGACATCTGCTGAGGAAAGAAGGACATAAATGTCATAAATAGTTTTGGAATCCACCTCAAGTAGTATTTTGGAATTTTTTTTTCCCTCTACAGATACTCCTTAGTCTTTGCTTTCTGTCCTTTTGCATTTTCAGTGGCTCAAGGGGGCATCATAGTTTACCTTGGCAGTGGCTTTCCCAGTCCTTTTAAAGATAATGAAATGTGTTCTCAGAGCTACCTAAAGTCTTAGATGAGATGAGGGAAAATGGGAGGAAGGAAGGCTCTAATAGTAGTTCTGTTGGGTGGACTCTGCCAGCTCCATTACACACTGAGACTGAGTGGAAGCCATGTGTGGAGAAGGCATCTGGCTCCACGGCCAGTTTTCTTGGCTGGCAGTCCTGTGGTGGACCTGCTATGCTCCAGAGGGTAGTGTCCAGCTCCTTGAGAGTCTTCTAAATTAATCTGCTGATATACTCTTCCAGGTAGCAGGGGTGGGGGAAGAGTTCCAAAGAAGAATAAGATACCCCATGCCTGCAAGAAACTTAAATTTTTCCCTATTAGTGGATACTGGCATATGGTCGTTTCATCATATATTACTCATTGTGAGGAAGTAATATTTTCCCTGTGGTTTTCTTGTATAATTTAGAAACTGGACTTCTATAAGGATTTGGTTTATAATCAAACATTTTGTGGGTATTTCTATTAGTTTTTCTGCCCTTAGGAAAATGTGCAAAATTTGCCATACCGTAAGGGGGTTCAGAGACAGAAATTAGATCCAAGATAAGGTGTTTGAAGTCTTGTGCTTTTACATCTTCAGTGTTCTTTTTTAAGTTAGTGGAATGGGACGTTAAGACTCTAGTATTTGTGTTTCATGTGCACTGTTGACATCCAAGCTGGTCCTTGGTGGAGCCGGGGAAAGATGGCGTGTTTTCATCGTGAGCCCCCACTGTTCCTGTGCTGTCCCCAGACTCAGGATTTGCCACTGCTTTGAGCTCTCTCTATTAAGAACTTATTTAATACTCTTTTTTTTCTGAGGGCTTAAGAGATCACCTAATACTGTAGGTTCATTTTTGTTCAGGATAAAAAGGAAGAGAGTCATATTAGAGAGGCTGCACCTTTAAACAGTGGTTTCTGAAGTCCTCCTAGCCATTGGAGGGTAGCTCACCACCATTGCTGGTGCCCACTGACAAGGCTGCTCATTCCTGCTACTCTAAAAGCAAAGCCATCAGCTTCACCTGCAGCTTGCAGGTGAAGATGCTGTGACTCCCTCCCTGGGCAGCTCAAGCCTTTGGCTACTGTTAGAGTCTCCAGTGCCATTTCAGTGATACTGTGCCCACTGTCACGGGCCTCTCTGTGAGCTCTTGGAGTCTTGGTGATGTGTCATTTGGGAGAAGCAAAGCCCTGGCACTCTCAAGTGACTGCTACAGATTCTAGAGCCAACTTCTAGGTGGGTGAGTGGGTGGGTAGATGGAGGGGGACTCGTGGCGGTAATTCACTGCTGTGTCTGACTTGCTCTGCTCAGATGAAGCAATCATTTTCCATCCCTTGTGCTGTTCGTGCTTATATTATCATCAGTGGCATTCTCCCTTGTGTTTGGAATGCCTCATGGTAGTTTTGACTAAAGAGCATTTTGTCCCCCTTTTCTTTGCAATGGGGCTGGCATAATCTGAGTGACAAATGCCATATAGTTCTCAGATTTGCCTTTCCAGTTATTCTGAAAATAGGACTTCATTATTGAAACAAAGTTGTGGAGTCGTCTTGATTTTTTTGGGTGAGGACTGTCTCTCTTGCTCTTTTTTTTTTTTTTTTTTTTTTTTTTCTTAAATTGGGCTTCTCAGATCCTTAAATGGTTAGTAAACTCACAATGAGTTCCTGCCACCTTTTCTTTGCTGTATATCACACACTCTCTGGATCCCATAAACTGAAATGGCAAGTGAAGCTTGGGGCTAACAACAAACCCAATCCTGAACAAAGTGAGAAGGTATTTTGTGATACGATACATGGTGAACCAAACAGGAGTATATCTATCTTTCAATTTGATGTGGCGAAAATGATTTGTCTCTTGAGATAACCACTGTTCTCTTCTACTCCATGTCTAAAGACACTATCCAGGACTATGTATTGAGATTATATAAGTTAGTAACTTGCCCAAAATTAAAAAAAGAAAAAAAATCGGAAAGCATTAGGATGTTCTGGGTAATGGAAGCATAGAAGTAGCATAGGGCTAAACTTCTGTTTAAACACATTCGATTACTTTTTTCCTTTTGCTTTGTTGAGTTCAAATGCACTTCGCTTTATTTTCTCTAGGGTAATTACATATATTATCGTATCAATGAGGGTCCTACTAATCAGGAATTAGGTGGCACTCAAATGGAGTGATCTGAGGAGAGTTTATTAGAGACCTTTCATAAAGGTACAGACGGGGCTTAGGAAAAGCAGTAAGAGAGCACTTCTCTGGGGCTAGTACCCAGGAGAAGCTTTTACCATGCCTAGGCCTGAAGGGGCAAGGGTAGGAGTGGCTATCGGAAACTAGAACTTAAGGGGGAGGCTGAGTGGTGTGGAGATGCTGCTGGATAGGACCCGCAGGCCTAAGCAGGGAAGTGCATGGTCCACAGTGACATGCTAGGCTGGGAGCTGAGGACAGGCAGCCTGATCTCTTCTTGTCCCACTCTCTGGCCCCCACCATTGTCGTTCCCACTGGCCAAACCCAAAGAGAAATCAGCAGACTGGGACACCCTTGAGGCTATCATTTTAGGCCTGTGCAGACCTGGAGAGGCATGGAGAAGATCCCCTGCACAGTTATACTGCAACCATGAGTGGCCGAGGGCTTCTAAGGCCCTCCTGGAGAAGAACCTGCACACACATGCTGGTGTTGCTGTACCGCACCACACGGGTTTTTAGCACGAGGGCAGAAAGACAAACTTGTGTTTTTGTCATCCTGTGGGAGGGTTATCTTTTCTAATATAATCAGTTCATAGAAAATGTGATGGCCATTATTCAGAGGCTTGCTCTGTAGATAACTACTTCATCTTAATGTGAAGGGTTTGTTTACTAATCTCAGAAAATCTCTCATAGGTTTTTTATTACAAAATAAAGTAAAATTTGAAGATATCCAGAAAAATCATGAAGCAAAAGAAAATTTCTGTGATTCTATTTCAGAGAAACCGTTGTCAATATTTTGAAACATGATAGGCCTATGTGAATTTAATACTGAAAAATGAAACCAAAACTTGAATCATAGACTCCTTTTTTTTTTTTTTTTTTTTTTGAGACAGAGTCTCGCTGTGTCACCAGACACCAGGCTGGAGTGCAGTGGCGTGATCTCAGCTCACTGCAACCTCCACCTCCCGGGTTCAAGCGATTCTCCTGCCTCAGCCTCCCAAGTAGCTGGGACTACAGGCACACACCATGACACTCAGCTGATTTTTGTATTTTTAGTAAAGATGGGGTTTCACCATGTTAGCCAGGATGGTCTCGATCTCTTGACCTCGTGATCTGCCTGCCTTGGCCTTCCAAAGTGCTGGGATTACAGGCGTGAGCCACTGCGCCTGGCCTATAGACTACTTTTCTTATTTAAACTCTTGAAAAGATTTTTGATAATTATAAAAATGTATTTCATTTATACATAATGTGTTATAAATAACGGTACTATACATCTTTGTTTATAAGCATATTATCTTTAATAATTAGGATAGATTCTTATAGGCAGAATTGCTGTACATAAGAGTATATGCCTTTTTAACATTTCTGATGTGTATTACCGTATTGCCATAGTTGTTTTTTCTTACCAAATACCTATCCCTTAAAAATTCCCATTTTGAAACTATTGTTTTACTTTTTATCATTTGTTTTTAATTTTACTATGTTATCTGATGTGTGGAATGTTTAAATATTTACATAATCAAATCTGTCTTCCTTTCATTATATAATTTCTGATTTTTCTTTTGGCTTAAAAGACTTTCTCTGATCTAAGTTTACCAATGTTTTCATATTTCTTAAAGGGTTTCCTTCTACTTCTTTTTTCACTCTCCTTCCATCACTCCATTTCATATGAAAAATTTAATTAGGTATATAGTCTGAGCTAGAGATCAAAGACAACTTTTTTTCTAAATTGCTAATTAATTATTTATCAGACTTTTGGAATAATTAATTTCTCTCTATTGTTTAGGACTGTTGGGGGGTTTCTGTTCTCTTTGATATATTTGTATATTATGCTGTATCTTACTTATTATAGCATTACAGTACACCTCAGAATCTGACGGTTCCATTTCTTCTGCATACTTTTAAAAATGTTTTTGGGTTTCCTCACATATTCGTTCTTCTAGAAAAACCTAAAATTTTTATTGGAATTATACTAATTTATATATTAATGTGAGGTAGGAATGAGAATGCTTAGTATCTTCACCAGGAGTGTGTCTTATAAAACTATTCAAAGTTTCTTGACATTCAATAAATTATATAGTAATTATTTACATATAAATATATATTCGTGTATTTGTATATATCTTGTATTTTGTTACTAAATGTCTTCCCTGGCATATTTTTTAAAAGACAAATACATGATATGGATTTGCTTCTTGTGATTTGTTTTTCTTAGAAGTCAAATGTGTTCCTAAGCCTCTAGTGACACAAGTACGCTAGCTTCGTTGCAGGTGATTTTGTCCCCAGGGCCAGCGCTTGACTGGGTGAAGGACACATTTGGACTGACTTACGGTATCTTGCCTCATTTTTACTGGCGTTAGTGGTTCTTCATATTTTTAGACTCCTTGAAAATCTAGCAATGATAGAAAGCCACAGAAGAAAACATGACATCTAATTTAGCGTTTATTTTAGACCTTCTTCCCCAACCCACAGCCATCTGTGGACACCTCAAGGTTCAGAGGAAGAACCTGTTCCAAACATTCAACCCAAAGCTGGGCTTTCTCCTCTGTCTCCTGTTTTGTATTATGAAACACTGCTTGAAATTTCTTATTATTAAGACATTTAAAAATACATCATCATAATGTAGATCTCAAAACCCTCAAGGGAAGTGAGGTTGATGTATTTGGAATTAAAATGATACCATTTAGGGAACTGTCAGTGACTGAATTACAGAATGAAAAAGAAAAATGTTTGAAGAAAACCACTTATGCTTTCTGAATTGAATTGTGTATATGTGGTTTCTCTTTCAATGTGCATCTGGAAAAGCTTTTCTCTACCTGCAGCATCTCAGAGCTGTCCTGGAGCTCGGGAATGGCAAATGTACTGCCCTGCTGAGTGTGAGGACCATAGCTTTTGTAGGGAAGGGAACTTAGTACAATATATTGTAGTTACCGAAAGTGAGCAAATTATCAAGACATGCGGAATCTCTGGGAGATACATCTTTTCTTAGAACCTAAGAGCAATTCAGAAGCATCCCTATGTAGAGTATTTTAGATGAAATAGAGTAACAACCTGTCCCTCTATTTAATAAAGATCCACTTATCTTCAGTTTGAATGTCCTTCATTAGAAAATGAGAGCTGTTTGCCACTCTTCCTGATAAATCAGATGTCCTTGCTTTACCAGTCAAAGAAAGCTGTAAATACCTCATACTATTTTATTGGCCTACTATAATTTGAGTTTTAATTTCTGCATTCATAGCTAACAGGCTGCGTTAGTCAAGAATGGATTTTCCTTTAAAGTCGTGTGTCCAGGTAAATTATCCTAACTTTCTCTTTCACCATCTAGGAAATGGGTTTGTTCATGGTACTATCTATCATAGATCTCTGTAGGATGCTGTCCTCATTTGCATGGAGTGATTGGATTGTGATCGCCCAGAAATTGGAAGCTGTACAGACTAAAAACCAGAAATGTCTTGCAGTTTGTGGGTACAGAAAAAGGTTTACTGGGAAACTGAGGTGAAGTGTATTGTGCTAAGCTTCCACTTAGTATACATACACAGTTCCATTGTACTAAGAGAGGGGACTGACTCTCCCAACATAAATGGGAACTAAAGCTTGAATTTTAGGAGAGAAATCGAAAGTGGGGACTGGAGACTCAAGCATCACATATTGTATTCAAGGAAATATTAGTAAAGATCTTTGGCTCAGGAAGAGTTGAAGCAAAAGATTAAAATATAGAATCTCGGTTTTTACAATATAAAAAACAGAGCTGCAAACATCTTAGGTCATTGAGTTCAACTTATTCATTTCACAGATGATAATAGTGAGATTATGAATTACTGAAAGATACACATAACTTAATATTCTGTATTGATAAATTATGTATAATAATTGTGAGTTGTAATTATAATTTGGAGATAAAGATAGTCTCAAATTGAAGAGTAATGAATTTAAAAATCTTTGTTTAAAATTTTTTTTTGTCAGTATACCAGTATCTAAAGATCCAACAAGGAAAACACATGGGATCAGAAGCAATTTTTGTGGGAATGTAAATTAGTATGACCATTGTGAAAAATGGTATATGGAAGTTCCTGAAAAAACTAAAAATAGAACTACTAAATGACACAGTAATCATACTTCTGGGCATATATCCAAAGGAACTGAAACCATATATAAAATAGATATCTGCACTCCCATGTTCATTAACAGAACTATTCACAATAGCCAAAACAATGTAAGTATTCATCAATGGGAGAATGGATAAATAAACTATGATATATATGCACAATGGAATACCAGTCAGCCTTAAAAGAAGGTTGGGAGAATTCTGTGATTTGTGCCAATATGGATATATCAGGAAGACCTTATGCCTTGTGAAATAAGCCAGGCATAAGGAAAACAAATACTGCATGATCTCACTTACATGTGGAATCTAATAAAGCTGAACTCATAGAAGTAGAGAATAAAATGATGGTTTTCAGAGGCTGGGAATGTGGGACAGAAGAAATGGAGAGTTGTTGATCAAAGGGCACAACATTTTAGATAGACAGGAGAAATAGGTTTGTGATCTATTTCACACCAGTGTGATTATAGTAAAAAATATTGTATTATATATTTCAAAAGAACTAAGAATAAATTTCAAATGTCTCATCATAATAAATGATAGGTAAGAAAGGTGATGCATACGTTAATTAGCTTGATCTAATCTTATCACATTGTATGTCTGTGTTGGAACGCTGCATCATATACCCCGTAAATGTAGACAACTATGATTTGTCAATAAGATGTTATACCGGTTATTAAAAATTATGGGATGTGAAATGAGTGGACTTGAACAATAAAGTAGAGCATATGAGGCCATCCTGGCTCACTGGACTCATCTGCAAAAACTCACTTGGTCGTTACATGCTGTTCTTTTGATTCTTCAGGTAAAAATCAAAGAAAGGAGTTAATGGTATTTTTTATGCTATGAAGCATAAGCAATTTCAAGCAAATATTGCTTCTACTCTGTGACTTCTTAGAAAGTTCAGGTTCATTGAGCTGCCATTCATTGAGCCAGTTTGTGTGGTAAAATGCGTGGTGTACATGTAAATGGTTTTGGGAGGTACATGAACAAACATTTTTATTTTAATAGTTGTTATTTTAGTGGTTTTCCTGGATTTTAGAGAAGATAAAACCAGTGCATTTAGTCTGCTTTGAGGTGTCTTTTGGAAAGATTAGAATGAAGTTGATATGCCATATTCTACACTACATTTTTACAAACATCTTTCAACAGTCATTGTCTTTCTCATAATTTCTATCCAGGTGGCCTCATTTTTCTTCTCTTCTGCAAATCTTTGTCTGTTGCCAGTCACCAAGTGTTCTTTCTCCAGATCATCCACCAAGCAGCCTCTTCACCATCCTGGGTTCAGCCTCCTCTACTAGCAGCCCCATCATACCTTTTCACTGGCAGTTTACTTCCTTCCACTCAGTCCACTTTTCATGTGCTCATAGCCATCAACTAGCTCAGCAAATAGAGCACACTCTTTCAGATCCCTTCTCCATAGAAAGCAGATGAGAAATTGTAAATTACAACTTCTTCTTCTTCTGTAGAAAGAACAATTTATTTCTGAGATGTCACTAAACCCAAAGTTGCAATACATAAACTCTCAAGTGTTTTTCTCCAGAAGAAAACGGGAAGTACTGGACGAAGGAGTGCGAACATGAGATGACAGAGGTAGAAAACGACTTCAGAGGGAGAGGAAAGTAGGATCAGGGAAGTCACAAGGACATAATTAAGTTTGGCATTACTTCTACTGCAGGATTCACGGGTTTGAGCATCAACTAAACTTGACTTTGAAGCTTTGGCTCTGTCATGTACCAGGTGTGACCTGGAGCAAGATAGCTTACTTCCTTGAATCTTCATCCTTGTCTCTAAAAAATGAGGGTAGTGGGCCAGGCATGGTGGCTCATTCCTGTAATCTCAGCACTTTGGGAGGCCGAGGTGGGTGGGTCATGAAGTCACACGTTTGAGACCAACCTGAGCAACATAGTGAAACCCCATCTCTACTAAAAATACAAAAATTAGCTGGGCGTGGTGGCATGCGCCTGTAGTTCCAGATACTCAGGAGGCTGAGACAGGAGAATCACTTGAACTTGGGAGGCAGAGGTTGCAATGAGCCGAGATGGTGCCACTGCACTCCAGCCTGGGCAACAGAGTGAGACTCCAGCTCAAAAAAAAAAAAAAAAAAAAAAAGAGGGTAATGATAATTTTAAAAATTATTGTAAAGATAAAATGAGACAATATATGTGAAGTTCAACTACAGCACTATTGACTTTCTTTTTTAAAACCAGTTTTATAAAAAAATAACAAATATAGAGAAAATTACACAGGAGTATATAGCTCTTTGAGTTATAGCAAAGTGAACACACCCAGGTAACCACCATGCAGATGAATAAATAGCATATCTTTAGCACAACACAAGGCCCCTTCTTACCCTCTTCCAATCACTACAGTTTCCCTTTCCCTCAAAGAAAAGCACTATCCTAACTTCTAACACTATAGGTTAGTTTCATCTGCTTTTTTTTGTTTTTCTTAAGATGAAGTCTCACTCTGTCACCCAGGCTGGAGTACAGTGGTGCCATTTTGACTCACTGCAACCTCTGCCTCCAGGTTCAAGCAATTCTTCTGCCTCAACTTCCCCAGTAGCTGGGATTACAGGTGTGCCCCACCATGCCTAGCTAATTTATTTGTATTTTTAGTAGAGATGGCGTTTTTCCGTGTTAGTCAAGCTGGTCTTGAATTCCTGATCTCCAGTGATCCGCCTGCCTCAGTCTCCCAAATTGATGGGATTACAGGCGTG
This sequence comes from Alouatta palliata, assembly GCA_004027835.1. Lineage (NCBI taxonomy): Eukaryota > Metazoa > Chordata > Mammalia > Primates > Atelidae > Alouatta > Alouatta palliata. Next base: position 63,546 of record PVKV010006126.1, read on the forward strand.
AGCCACTGCACCCAGCCTAGTTTCATCTGCTTTTGAACTTAATATAAAGGGACTCATTTTGTGTCTGTCTTCTTTCTCTTAACATTATGCTTGTGAGAATCATATATGTTACTACATGTACCTGTAGTTCATTTATTTTCATTCCCCTGTAGTATTCCATTATATGAATATATCACAATGTATTTATCCAATTCTAATGCTGTTGGACACTGATGTTGTTCAAAGTTTGTGGCTGTTATGATGCTAAATCAAGTTAAGCCTAAAGCTGCCTCCTGATGTATCTTAAGTTCAACCTAAAGATTTCTGTGTACATAGCGAGCTATAACCCAGATGGAAGTATAAACAGACTGTAGCCTACTCTTGTGCCAATCACTGAGCTTTGGCCAATCAAAGGAGGCCAACTGTTCAAACTATGTTAAAATAAGGGAAATGCTGAGCTGTAACCAATCTGACTGTTTCTGTACCTCACTTTGGTTTTCTGTGTGTCACTTTTCTTTTTCTGACTAGAAATCTCTTCTGCCATATGGCTGCACTGGAGTTTCTCAGCTGACTCTGGCTGTCTGATTCTCAAATTGTCCTTTGTTCAGTTAAACTCTGTTAAATTTAATTTGGCTAAGGGTTTTAATAGTGACAAACATTGCTATAAACATCCTTGGACATGCCTTTTGGTAAACACAGGAAGACATTTCTTTTGGGTGTATTCCTGGAAAAAGAATTGCTGGTATTTTGCTATATCTGGATTCTATGTCAGTAGATGATGCTAAACAGTTTTTCAAGGGGATTTTTATCAGTTTATACATCCACCAGCAGCATATGACACTGCTGGTTACTCCACATTCTTGTCAACGTTTGGTGTGTTTGGTTTTTCTAATTTGAGTTCATTCTGGTTTTTGTTGGTATTTCCTTGATCACCAGCTAGGCTGAGCACTTTTTCACTGCCATTGCATGTCCTCTTTTGTGGAGTGCCTGTCTGAGTCATTTGTTTAATTTTAATGAATCATCTCTTTTTCATATTAATTTGTATAGAAGTTATTTTTATATGCTAGATATGAGCCCTTTGGTTAAGTGTGTTGCAAGTGTTTTCTCTCTCTCTAAATAGTGGTTTTTGATTAGTACATATTCTCAGTTTTACTCTAATTAATCTGGTCCTATTTTTTAGGGCATTTTGAGCCTTCTCAAAGTTATCTTTCTCCTAATCCAATCATGAAAATATATATATTTTACTTAGTGCTCTTCATTTGTTGTTTAGACCTACAATATACTGGGCATTGACTTTGTTTTTTGTCTACGAGTTGAAGTACAGTCAAGTTTGTTTTTATATCCAAATTATCCAGAATTGTTTATTCAAAAACCATCTTCACCCTCTGGCCTATATTCTATCCACTGTTCTGTAGCTTTGTCTAGCCTTGTACAAGTTTCACACTGTCTTAATGACTATGTCAACACAAAACTGAGACAGGTCTCAGTCAATTTAGAAAGTTTACTGTGCTGAGGTTAAGGAAATAGCGGTGACACAGCCTCAGGAGGTCCTGATGACATGCACCCAAGGTGGTCAGGGTACAGCTTGCTTTTATACATTTGAGGGAGACATAATACATTAATCAATATATGTAAGGTTTTCAGTGGTTCAGTCTGGAAGGGTAGGACAATTTGAAGGTGTAGGGGGATTTCCAGGTTAAAGGTAGATTTAAACATATTTTTATTGGTAGTTGGCTGAAAGCATTAGTATCCGTAGAAACGAATGTCTGGGTTAAGATAAGGGGTTGTGGAAATGAAGATTTTATCATGCAGTTGAAGCCTCCAGATAGCAGGCTTCAGAGAGAATAGATTATAGATGTTTATTGGACTTAAGGACTGTGTTGATATTAATGCTGGAGGGGCATAACAAGGCATGTGCACCCCCCACTTCCCATCATGGCCGGAACCATTCGTTCAGGTTAAATTTTTGTGCGCCGTGGCCAAGGATAGAGTTCATTCAGGTGGTTGCAGGGGATGGAGGGCTTCAAATTTTATTTTTGGTTTAAAACTATAGCTCTGTAATCAGGTGTGATACCATGCTAGAGCGTGTTCCTGTTCCTTGGTTACTGTCAGCTGTTTGTATTTCCATGGAAGATACAAGTAGCTAGAACTGTTCCATGCATAATCAAGCAATATAGAGTTATAAATAACTGAGACATAAAAGCTTTCACCAAAAACTGTTGGAAAGAATTTCAGCCTGCATTTTCCAGAAGCTGTAATTGGCTTTATGTCTGCCTCATAGTGGGATCCCTCATTTCTTCAGCTCCCTTACGATGTTTGCAAAGTGTTTAGTTTTCCTTATTTCTGTCTACTCTATTGTGATCGTTTCATGTAGAAGAGGAGGGAAAGGGTAACTGATTTTGATAAACAGATTGCTCTTGCTTCTCAGTATGAAATAGTATGGGGATGGATGCAACATTGCTAAGGTCATGCCTTGCTTTTCTTACAGAAACTATTTTTTACATCCTAAAAGGTTTTTCTGGGGAAAGGCACCTTTTCTTGATGTATACCCGTGTAAAAATGAAATGATATCATATCATAATTGAGGACTTAATAAATATAAGAAAATTTAGATGAAAACCTTTTAATTTACAGGATTATAGAAATGATCTTAAAGAATATCTTGGTGAGATGGTATGGTATAACTGGAAATTTATATTTAGTTGTATAATAGGAAATGTATTTTTGGCCTTTGTCTCTATTTCCAGGCACAGATCTCCTAAAACTCTTTGAATTTACTGAAAAACAGGAGTTATATGTGGATTTTTTGTTATTCAGTGAGCCCGTTTCAACTGTACTTGAGTTTATGCTCATGAGATGACTCTCGGTAGGGCCCCTAGAAAGTTTCATGATGGGGGTTGGACACCAGAAAGTTCACATCTTCATTAGAGGGTTAGAATCTTCAGCACCACCTATCACTCATGCCTGCATAGTGAAATCTACCTTAAAAATTCCTAAACAAAAAGAAAAAGAGAGAGAGAGAAAGGGAGGGAAGGAGGAAGGATGGACAGATGGACGGACGGACGGACGAACCCTAAACCATAGCACTTGGAGAGTTTCTGAGTTAAAAAAAACACATCCACACATTGAAAAAGTAGCACACCCCAGCTCCACAGGGGCAGAGGTTCCCATAATGGAGACCCTTCTGAACCTTACCTATACCTCTTCATTTGGCTGCTCATTTGTATTCTTTATAATACATTATAATAATACACATAGCGTTTTTTTGAGGTTTGTGAGTCTTTTGCAGGAAATTATTAAACTTGAGATGGTGAGTATTGTGGGAACACCCAAGTTTGTAGCCAAGTTAGTCAGATGTATGGATATTCTGGGGACGCAGTACTTGCTATTGGCCTCTAAATAAGGGCGTCTTGTTGAAGCAGGGTTCTTCTTGGCCCCTTTGCCGGACTCACAGTAGGGGTACCCACTGCATTCAACTCCTTGTGGGAGTGAGCACATGAGTGAGTGGGTGCAGGATTTGGCTGGCGGCTCCAAGCGCCAACATAGGAGCAACTTCCATGCAGAGCCCATTGCCAGATCGGGCATGTTACCTCAAGGGGAACATGGCAGTGCCCAGGCTGGGGTGCCTGCAATCCCAAAGCCCCAGAGGGAATGTTAGTGTGCTAATTAGCTTTTTTAGTTCTGCTCTCTGCAGCCTGATGGATGGTGGTGTATTAGCAGCTCAGTCAGCAGGGTGACTGCCCTCCTTCAGTGAGGGCAAAGACCCAATGCTACAGCCTTGCAGAGCACCTGCGCTCAATGGTTTTCAGGCTCTTTTCCAGCGTCCAAGAAGAATGAGGTCACACTGACGATTGAAGGGTGATGAGAGCAGAGGATTTTATTGAGCAATGGAACAGCTCTCAGCAGATAGGGGATGTGGGGAAGGGGGATAATCTCCCACCCCCACAGTCAGGTAGTTTCTCTCTGTGTGGGTCTGGGGCCTTTTATGGGCTCAGAATGGGTAGTGCATGCTGATTGGTCTGTGAGTATGCACAAAAGGTTAAATCGAAGACACCACTCAAAGCTGAGCACGACAGTGTAGAAAACCAATTGGGAAAGGGTAGGTGTATGTACAATACGTTAAGGGTAGGGATCAATCAGAGGAAAACATGCCAAATGGGCAGATAAGTTCTCAATCCAGTCCAAAGATTTAACTTATAGTTTGGCTTTCGGGCTTTAAACTGTCTTTGGTTTGGAGGTGAGGTTTCACCAGGGACTTACTCCTATCTGCCTAGGCATTTGGTTACTTCCTGTCACTATCATTGTGAGGCTGAGCCTGTAAATATGTGGAGTCTAATGCTAACTCTCATGTTAGAATTGAATTGAATTGTAGGACACCCAGTTGACATCAGAGAATTGGTGTTGATATTGGAGAATTGATGTCAGAAAAAAGCATCAGACAGGTGAAGTATTTTCCTTTCTCTGTATTTAAGTCTTTGATTCCATGCATGCGTATCTGCATGGTCGTATACATGCTGAGCCCAGCACTTTTATTGAGTTCCTTTTTATCCTATGAATGTCTTCCATGTGTTTTTTCTGTAGTCTTCATAGTAACCATTTTTAGTGGCTACATGCTGATGATAATTTTAATAAAATATTTTAAATCAAATATTTTCAGATATTTCAGCTGGGAAACTGGAATCTGGAGGCAAGCTACCAGCCTAGTTATGCATAGTTTCATGTGTTCTTTGAACTGGAAGGACCCTTGGAGAACATCAGCTTTAGTTCCCTCTTAGTTGGAGAGAATTGGATGTCCAGAAAGGTCATCACACTTGCTGATTAGTGATAGTGTTAGCAGCAGCCTCAATTTTTTCCTCCTCAGAAGAAAGAATTTGACCAAGGGACATAGAGCAGAGTGAGAGACTAAGGCAAGTTTTAGAGCAGGAGTGAAAGTTTATTAAAAAGCTTTAGAGAAGGAACAAAAGGAAGTAAAGTACACTTAGAAGAGGGCCAGGTGGGTGACTTGAGAGATCAAGTGCACTGTTGGACCTTTGACTTTTGGTTTTGCATGTTGGCATGCTTCTGGGGCCTTGTGTCCTTCTCCCCTGATTCCTCCCTTGGGGTGGGCTATCAGCATATGCAGTGGCCTGCTAGCACTTGGGAGGGGCTATGCACAGTGTGTTTTTTTGGATTGAGCATATGCTCACTTGAGGCATTTTTCCATTACCAATCAGGTGTTTCTAAAGGAAGGTCATTTGCCAGTTAAACTCTGCCATTTTGCCTCTTCATACCAATGCCTGAGCCCACTCACCCAACTCCTCAGATCTTATCAGGAAGCTTTTGATTACCAGTTTCAGATGTTATATCTTTTTGTTTGTTTGAGACAGAGTCTTGCTCCATTGCCAGGCGCCAGGCTGGAGCGCAGTGGCGCGATCTCAGCTCACTGCAACCTCCGTCTCCCGGTTTCAGGCAATTCTCCTGCCTCAGCCTCCTGAGTAGCTGGGACTATAGGCGTGCGCCACCACACCCAGCTAATTTTTGTATTTTTTAGTAGAGACGGGGTTTCACCATGGTCTCGATCTCTTGACCTCGTGATCCGCCCGCCTCGGCCTCCCAAAGTGCTGGGATTACAGACATGAGCCACTGTGCTCGGCTCAGATGTTATATCTTTCCCTGGCACCAGCTGTGACCAATTATTATTTTAGAGCAGCAGTGTCCTAACCACCTGACCATCACCTGATGGTTGCCTGACATCCTGGTGGTGGGAGACGGCCCTTTCCTGCCCTGCTCATGTCTGACTAGCTACCTCCTGTAACAACAGAACCAGGACTACAAAGTTGGTCCTTCTGACCAAGAGAAAGTACTACCATGTGGTTATAAGCTCAAGCTCTCAAGGGCATAAAACAAAATGGAGACCTCATCCAGTTTTTTGTTTGTTTCAGGGGACTGCAGCAAAGTTTGTTACTGACCAGTTTGCCAGACTGGCTTGAACAGCAGGCTTATGAGGTGCTAAGCCCATATTTTATCCTAAGGTATTTTTCCTTATGACAGAACCATACAGAAAGATACACAAAGCACTCCAGATTGGCTGCAGCTTAAGACTAGCCTCACAAATTACTTTTTCCCATTAATCAGAACTTTACAGGAGATAAACAGTGATTATTATCATTCTTTCAGTTTTCACAGAGACCAGAAATATGACTGGTAAGAAATTCTTACCCTTTTGGCCAGTATGTCAGTGACCCTAGCAACACGGTTCACCATACCATAGCTCCAGGGTCCATCCTGCATCAGAAAGGAAAGTTATGAAACCACAGACAAAATCCTCAGTTTTGCAAGTTGCTGACCAAAGGGTTACATGGAGTAACCAAATTAGCATTTTTCATTCTGACCAGAGCAAAATACTTGTGACAGAACATAGACATTAGCCACTCTGCTTAGCACCCAATATCAAACGACAAGGGTCAAACTTGTCCCCAGATGGGCCCTGTCATTTCTAAATCCTTTTAGAAGCTTCTGCATATGAAGATGAGAGTAATTTGCATACTTCTGCATACTCCCTAGATGAGAGTAATTTGGGAACCCTCATTTTTAAATGCACTTCAGTGCGTTGTTCATTCAGAACGTTCCACTGTGAATTATCTTTAGTAACATTTGCCATTTCTGTAAGACTTCACTGCTTCCCAGGCCTAATGTTTAAGGAACTCAGTTTTCCAGAAATTAAGTGTCCCATTTTTATCAAAAATATTGGCTTTGTTTTCAGGTTCCCTTGATTGACTTAGCCAATAATTTTTTTCTACCTAAGTGTGCACAAAAAATGAAACAAAGGGTAAAATACAAAACTCCCTGTGAATTTTCAAAAGCAAACTTTACAACCCCTGCAATACTACCATTTACTACCAGTTGCTCTCTGACCTAGTGAGATGTATGAGACCTCTAAGTGGATCCAATCCAGTTAATTACCAGATGAAGTTCGATCCTGGACCCAGTTCAGTTTCTGTCATGACTTCCAAATCCAGTTTTGAACAGGTATTTGCACAAAGAAACTTGGCTAGCTAAAACACAAATCCATGGAGCTCTGAAATCCAGGAGAGAACTTATCATGACCCCCAGACCCTCTGAGAGATCGAAGGACACAAATGAGTCCAGCAGATACAGTTACAGGATTTTTGGGGTATTGCTTACCAGCCAGAGACCTCTGTGGCCAGTGGCACTTTTGCCTGAGTTTTGCTCTGGCCCGCTGGGCTCACTTGGCTTGCCAGGCTGCACTTGGCTGGTGCTACTGGCCTGGATCCCATACCTATCAAGGGCGAGTGGAGTGGCATGGGTGTGTAAGCGAGCAAGCATGGGTTCCAGCCACTGCCCACAGCCAGGCACGCTGGCTGCTTTGGAGTGGGCAACTCCAGGTGCCAGCATGGGTGCTGGCTCCCTGCAAGGTTATGGCTGGACCAAGTGTACTGCAAGCAGCTTCCACGGCTGGCACCAGGGAACGCAGTAGCACTCAGAATCTTGGAGAAGCCAGAAACTGCAGAGCCCCAAAGCAGGTGTCACAGTCCTAGCTCAGGGAGTTCCTAGGTCTGGGCTCCCTGAAGGGCCACAGCTCTTCTCTCCTTTTTGCCCACAATGTGGCAAGCAAGGGGCATGTTTTAGCCCTGTTTGTGTTACAGCTGTTTCAGGCCCGCCATTCAGCTGGTCCCAAGTACTTGTCTGGCACCAGGAACAGTGAGGTGCATGGATAAGTGGAGGATGAGCAAGGCGTAGAGGAGATTTATTGAACGATAGAATAGCTCAGAGGAGACACATAGTGGGTAGCTGTTCTTTACAGCTGGTTATTCTGTCATCTTTTCAGCTCTCAGCAGAGAGGAGGCCCTGGGTTGCGTAGCTCCTCTCTGCAGCTGGTCATCTCATCATGCCCTTTCAACTTTCAGTAGAGAGTGGCCCTGGGGTGGGTAGCTCCTTTCTGCAGCCAGTCATCCCCTCATCCCTTTTCAGTTCTCAGCAGAGAGGAAATCCTGGGGTGGGTAGGTTCTTTCTGCAGGCAAGTCGTCCCATCATCATCTCAGCTCCCAGCAGAGAGGAGACACTTGGGTGGGTAGCTCCTCTCCACAGATGGTTGTCTTGTTGTCCCTTTTTGATTCTGGCTGAGTTTGGGCTTTTTTGGTTGTCAGAGGAGAGGAAATACATGTTAATTGGTCCATAGGTGGCCATCGGTGGGCCCAGAAAAAGCACCATAAGTTCCCACTATAGTCTGTGGAACTGGTAGCACAATCCTCAGGCTTCAGGCCTTCCCCAGCTGTAAGGTGGGGCTTCACCAGGGACCTGCCCCTTTTTTCTCAGGAGCCTGTCTGCCTCTTGTCACTGTTTATAGAGCCTAGGGTGTTTGTGCCAAGGGTTGCCTGCAGGCCAGTGCTGAGCTGCCCTCAATTCTTCCTCAGCCTCCTTTCCATGCTAATTGGTGCCCCAAGTCTTGAGGGCACCAAGGTGGCACAGGGCTGGCATGTCAGCACTGCCCTGAATGTGTACTTACCCAACTAGGTTGTGACCATGCCTGGGCTTGGCCTAGCTCTAATCTGTGTGCTGAGATTACAGCAGGTGCTGGAAGAGGGGAGAAGTCGGGCAGTGGGAAAAGGTACCTCTGAACCTGCAGGGGAAGGGGGACTTCCTGGGTCCCTGAGAGTGCAGAGATACCTGGGTCCACAGCCATGGCTTGAGCAGCTGCAGCTGCATCCAGGAGGGCAGGGCTCTTGGCCCCCAAGAGCAGAGGAATGCCTGGTTCCACAGCTATGGATGGGCAGCTGCAGCTGCACCTTGGGAACAAGAGGCTCCTGCCCTACCAACTCAGAAGGCATGGGCTTCTGCTTGTTCCTGGCTTTCACTGGCCCCATGGACCATGTAGATCTGGCCATGCCTCCCCCGGCATAGTCAGCATCATGGCAGCGGCCACTTGAGACAGGCTGCCACTGCCATCAGTACCTTGCTTGTTTACTCAGCATTCCTGGGTGTCATTAAAGCTCTACTTTGGATCCCGCTTCTGACACCGAGAAAAACTTCAGCCAAATTAAATTTAAAGGAGTTTAATTGAGCAATGAACAATTCGAGAATTGGGCAGTCTCCAGAATCACAGCAGATGCAGAGAGATTTTTGTGCAGCCACGTGGTAAAACAAGAGTTATAGACAGCAAAAAGAAAGTGATGTACAGGGAATGGAAGTAAGGTACAGAAACAACTGGATTGGTTACAGCTCGGCGTTTGCCTTATTTGAACACAGTTTGCACAGTTGGCCACATTTCATTGGCTAAAACTCAGTGAGTGGTACAGGTGTGGGCTACAGTCATTTTACACTTCCATTTGTTATAGTTCATGATATACAGAAAAACATTTAGGACAAAAATATGTAAGGAGGCAGCTTTAGGCTAAAGTTGATTTAATGGTTGTTCACTCTCATGATCCTGTGGTTGACTGGGCACCATGGCTTGCTGCTCAGCATCTCAAAAGGGTATTGTACTAGCTAGTGCTAACCAGGGAAGAGATCAAAATTCAAAGTACAGTTTCTATTGAATGCCTACAACTTTTGCACCATTGTCAAGTTGAAAAATCATCATAAGTCAAATCATATTCATAAAATTTGATTCCATGGCTGGAATAAAATCTAAACATATACATGTGTATTAAAATACAGTCAGAACTATCTTTTTTACGTTATTTGTTTTTCCATTCCATTATTTGTTTTTGTGTGTGTTATAGATAAGGATATGTTAAGGGGTAGCAGTGTGTTATAATGATGGGGAAACTTGGGCTATGGAATTCCATGCCGTAGAATCAAATTTTAGGCTTCAGCAGCTACTGGCTCTGTGATTCCGGGCAAATGAATTCCTTTTTGTGCCTTGGGTTCCTCATTTGTTTAAAAAAAAAAGTTGTTTTCAGTGTTCAATAAAATAATGCTGAATCCTTGTGAAACCAAAGTAATGTAGGCTGCTATTTTGATCACCACTGGCCCCAACACCATTGACTAAATACTTCACTCTTACTTTATAGACCATGGAGTACCAACATGCTTGTTTATAAATCACGTTCAAATGCTGATCTATTTATAGACTCTTTATTATTTTATGCTGATGTATTTATCTAAACTGCCAATTCTGTAGTTTTAAAGTTATTTAAATACCTGATCATTCAGATTACCTCAATTTGGTGTTTTCCTCTAAATTTTCTTTGGATACTTAGGTACATACACTCTTGTATATGAACGTTAAGATTGTTTTCTTAAGATCTGTGAAATAATCCTATTGTAATTTTTACTGGAATTCCATTAAATTTACAGAGCAACATAAGGAATCTTATAAAACCGTCTTCCCATCCAGGAGCATAACTTCCCTCTTCAAGATTTCTTTTTGTTCCTCTGTAAACTTGTATCTTTTTTTCTTATAGCTTTTGCACACTTACATTTATTTCTGAATATTTGATTGTAAATGGGATTTTTCTCATTTTTTTCTCACTGATTTTGTTTATGTACCAAAACAATTGATTTTTATATGTTTCTATTCTGACTTTTTTAATGCTCTTATTAGTTCTACTAGCTTTTCTATTGAGAGCATTGGATTTTTTTTTTTTGGTAGACATGACAATTTATGTTTTATTTTTTATTGTGGTAAAATATACATAACATAAAATTTATCATCCAAATCATTTTAAAAATTTACTTTTTGCTGTGGCAAAAACACACACACACACAGCCTAAAATTTATCATCTTACTCATTTTTAATTGTATAGTTCAGTAGTGTATGTTCACATTTTTGTGCAATGATTCTCCAGAATTTTTCATTTTGCAACACTGACACTATGTGCATTAAACAACTCCTACTTCCACCTTTCCCCATTTATATTTCTCCCAATCATACACAAGGGTTCTAATTTTTTTTATATCCTTGCCAACACTTATTTACCATTTTTTTCTGAAAAAATAGTAGCCCTTTTAATGGATATGAGGTGATAACTCATTGTGGTTTTGATTTTCATTCCTCTAATGATTAGTAAGATTGAGCATCTTTTCATTTGCTTATTAGCCATTTGTATGTCTTCTTGGAAGAAAGGTCTATTGAAGTCCTTTGCCCACTTTTTAATTAGATTGTAAACATTAGAAAATAAAACTCAAATTATTAACTTTTTTCCAGTCCTTTTTTTTCTGTAACTGGTGAGGAATGTCAAAGGAATGCTGAAAAAGTGAATAGTAGACATTCTTTTATTAATCTTGATTTTGAAGGTTTCCTTCTGATATTTTCCAGTTAGGTGGAATACTTCAAAGTATTCTTCACAAAAAGTAGTTTGAATTTAATTATTGGTATATTTGAAATGACCATGTGATTCATGTGATTTTCTTCAGTCTATTTAGTGTTTTATATTTTAGATTTATTAGTGTGGAACCATTGCTATATTCTGGAGATGAGTTTTAGTTGGTCATGACGAAATGCTGAATTTGATTTGCTGATTTTTCTGGCCATTTTAAATAACGAAAAGTGTTAGCCCAAAGTAATCAACCTTCTGAATTCAAGATAAGGGAAACTAAAGGAAACTATGGAGACATTTTCTGTATTTTAAGTAGCAAAGTATCCAGTGACTCTGTAGTAGAGCACTAGATTTGTTAAAATAGAAACAATAACAAATGGCTTTCAGATCTGTCCTGTGTGCTAATCTCTGAAGATATTTTTTCTTAATGTGAAGACTCCTTCATTATACCACCATTCAAGATAAGTAGAAGTGAACTTTGATAGAAAGATGCTATTGTATGTTGAGCTACATGGCATGGCTAGGATGACTCCTGGGGGATTTCCCTTGATTTTGTTGGAGCACATATTCTATCTCGTGGTGTAATCTTAGACACTGCAAGTAAATGGCTGTGACATCAGAGTCACCAGTGCTTCCAGATCATATCTAACTCTTATTTAGTAAGACCAGCATATTATTAGTGTGTAATTCATTGGTGCTATTATTAATTCCACTGTTATAAATAGTAATCATTTATGTAGCAAATATACTAAGAATCTACTAGATTCTGCTAAGTCTAACAGGTACTTGGAATCAAGCAGCTCATGTGTTTTGTTGTTGTTGTTTCTGTCACTGGGAAAGTGGGTAAGTGACAGAGTAGGGTCGGGAGAGGCTAAATGTATATAAATACACAAATAAGTGCAATCAAGCATTCTAGGTGCTCTTATAGAAAAAAGAGTGTATTTTAGAAAGAAGAGTGTATAGCATACAGTGGAACACAAAGCAGACTGTCATCAGTCCTACCTAGAGTAATTAGGACAGGCCTCGTGAGCTGACTCAGAAGACAATAGTTTGGGTAAGTCAGATAGAGGCCGGGTAGAGCAAACCTGCAGAGCAAAGACAGAGTAGCACTTGTTTATAGTTTATCGTGAATGATATATATGAACAAATGACACACAAGGGCATTATGCCGGTAGACTGGGATGATACCAGGTCTTCCATGGGGAGAGAGATTATGGCATGCCATGCTTAGCACCTTGAACTATAGACAGTTGAGGGAGCCACTGAAAGGTTTTAGGCAAGGGAATAACATTGTAGGACTTCTCTAGAAGTACCAAGGATGGTTATGAGTCTGGGAGGAAGGTGAGTGGCTGTGGTGGGGAAGTAGAAAGACCAATTTGGAGTTTCTAGTAGTCCAGAGGAGAGATCATAGAAACAACCAGCGACTTCTATTTTCTTATGAACAGATACATTCAAAATCTTTATTATTCATGACACTGAGTGGTCAAAGATAATAAAAATCCTGTAAATATTCTTGGTTTCATTTTAGGTAATGGCCCTTAACCTCTTTTCTAGTTAAACTTATTGTCAGGACTCGTAAAAGAATAGAATTTACACTAATCCTCTTTGCCTGGCCTGGGGCAGATGTAGGGCTTAAGAGTGATATATATTAGTCTTTATTATTTTTATATTTTATCCAGTGCTTGGGTAAAACATACATTCAGCTCTAGGTAAGTTTTCCAGCAGAACACTTCATAAAACCAGCTGTCAAATACCAATTTACACAAAAAAATAAGTTTCCTCAATAACCGATTATGTTTTTAACAAGTAATTATCATATTTGCTACACTTAGACAAAAATCACCCACTGCCATTCTACCAGCGTCTCTGAGATGAGCCACATACTTTCTGAGGGCATCAACTGCCCCAACCTAGCCAACAAATCACTATCTCATACCTGTCAGCCTGGCAAAATCATTAACTCTATTCCTTTATCTTTCGAATTCTACCCACCCTTCCTTCAGTTCCAGTTTTGCTTTCTTACAAAGACATTGACTATTTCTCTTTCCCATTATCTTTTCTGACTTTTTTGATGATTGGATAATGACTGTGATAGCTCTTTTATTATCAAATTTTTATTTACGTCTTATTATATTGTTTAACATCTTATATGTTTGTTTTATCCTCCATTTCAATCTTTCTCAGTCTTCACTGGAGTAACAAAAATAATCTGGGGAGCCTGTTTTAATTCAGAAACCTGGAGTGAGTCTGTGAATCTGCTTTTAAACAAGATACCCACACATTTGATACATAAGAGGTGCTAGATTAAAATTCTTCAAAGTGGGGGACACAGAAGAATACTCCAAAGAAAATCATTGAACCCTGTACAATTTTGAGCAAATTATATTCCAGATCCTCAGCTTCCATTAGTACTCTTAGTTTAAATGGAACTTCCATCCACTTTTCAACAAAAGGTGAAAGTCTCACCCATTCCAAATCATTCTATGTACCTTGCTCAAGTGTAAAGACTCCCAGGGACTTAAGGATAATTCCAAATAATATCTCTGGGAAGCCTTATTTGTTAAAATACCAAACATACCTGTTTTATATTGACTGTTAAATTTTATGTGTCATTTTCATAGGTTAGATGCAATAAAAATCATAGTCCAGAAATAAACCTAAAATTAAAATTCTTTTGGTGACAGGACATTTAAAAATATCCAATTATTTTACTATTTTCATCCCATAGAAATGAGAGGGTGATTAATAAAAACAACATTCAAGCATAAAACTATGTTACTTTTCAATAAATTCTGTGAAAAAAATAACATTGAAATGTTTGAAGGGATGAAATGAACCCTGTAAAACTTCTGAATGTTATGTCAGAATTTGCTCACATACTTTTTAAACACAGAAGATGCAGGATGGCAAATCAGTGTTCTTACATTCAATTAGCTACATTTAAAAGAGTGATGTAATAGTTTATTTTTTGTTTTATTGTATTTTTTGCATGTTTATGTTTTGGATGCCACCATAAATAGGCATGTTATTTTTCAGAAAAATCTTAGTAGGTATTTAAGCAGAAGCGTTTGAAGAACACTGTTCTAGTTAATACTTGGAAAAATACTGTATCTGAATCGCCTGTGACCATGTTAAAAATGTAGATTTCTGGAATATGCGTGATTATAGCTGACATTTATTGAGTCAGTTCTATGTGGCAAAGCAAGTGAAAGTGTCTGGCTCATTTCTACAGAAGTGTCAATGCTTTGATCTTTGCCCAGGGCATGGCAAATTTCCTTTCACTGTGGCTTGCTGCCTGGTTTCCAGTGGGTAGAACCAGAGCCTGACATTACAAAGGACATAGCCAGTTCTCTCGTGTGTGAGCCTGCTCCAACAATTCCCTTCTCACTAACTTGCCTTTCCTCTCCACGCCACCCCTACGCCTGTGCAGTCAGCCCCAGCCTGTACAAGCTCTCAGACAAAATTTTGTATTCCCTTCCCAAATCCCTCACCTTATTTTCCCCTCCTCACCCAAACTCAGATCAGCTTTAGAGTATTTGAAGGAATGAGGCTGTGTAGGAGTCTGGGAACTGTAAGCATCTCTACCAGGGACAAAAAAGTTCTGTCCTGTTGTGATGTACCTGGAAAACCATCCAGCATCTGCGTCTGAGATCTGAGCACATCATCCCAAACTCTGGGACTGGCCTGGGAAATCAGCAAGAAAGGACTGTGAGTTCTGTTAATTTATTTTATGATTTTTAATAAGGATCAGAAATCAAAGAAGTCGGTTCCTGAAGAGTTCCTGGTCATTTTTGCAATCAGATGTGAATCCCTGATAAAGATATATAGGAAAAAAGAACAAAAGGAAATATAGCAGAATGCTAACTGTCTTAGAGGGGTGGATTTTCTTTTGTCTCCAAAATTCTATAGAGTATGCTCTCATTGCTTTTATAATTTAAAAATATTTGCCAAATTAAGTTATTTCTAGAGAAAGGATATTAGACACTCAAATGGTACAAATGGATATTCTGGCACTTGCACTGTGAGTATTTCTGTGTCTCATTGATGATAATACAAGCAATACTCAACGTTGTGTTTTTCATCTGCCAAGCCCTTGGAAATGAGCTAAATGTTCTACATGGATTAAATAATTGAATTTTAATTCTTATTATAATGCTATGAGGTAGGTAATTATCCATATTTTGATGATAAGAATATTGCAGCTTAGAGAAATTTTATGCTCTACCTGGGCTGCAAAGCTAGTAAAGAGAGAAGTCAATGCTATTTGAACCCTAGTAGTTAGCTCCAGTATTGTGTACCATTCAACTGACAGAAAACTCAGCTTACAATGGAAGCCATGCTAACTTCTGTCAGCATAAATACAGGGGCATTTCTAAGTACTTGAATGAGGATTCACGTTGGAATGAACAGAAATAAGTAAATATTAAATATATAGTGATAATGTATAAAACCTTATAGCATGGTATTCATACATGAAATTATGTGTGAAGGAAGTATGTAATAGTCACTCATCAAATAATTTTATTTGAAATATGTACATTTATTAAGTATTGCTTGAGTATCTCCTACCCACCAAGCTCTCTTTTAGGCATTTGAATTACCTCACTGTAACAAAGCACAAAAATGGTTCTGCCCTTAAGGACACAATAAAGAAATGTAGTGTCTTAGCTTGTTTTATGTTGCTTATAACAGGATACCTGAGTCTAGGTAATTCATAAAGAAAAGAGATTTATTTCATGCAGTTATGGAGGCTGGGAAGTTCAAGATCAAGGGATCCCATCTGGTGAGGACCTCCTTGCTGGTGGGGACCCCAAGGAGTCCCAAGGTGTTGTGGGTCATGGTGAAGGGGCCGAGTGTGCTAACATGCTAGCACAGGTCTCTCTTCCTCTTCTTAGAAATCTACTAGTTTCCCTCCTATGACAGTTCATTAACCAGTTAATCCATGAATAAATTGTTCTATTCATGAGATCAGGGCTGTCATGATCAAATCACCTCTGTTTTTCTTTCTTTCTTTTTTTTTTGATGGAGTTTCGCTCATTGCCCAGGCTGGAGTGCAGTGGCATGATCTCAGCTCACTGCAACCTCCACCTCCTGGGTTCAAGCAGTTCTTCTGCCTCAGCCTCCCAAGTAGCTAGGATAACAAGCACCTGCCACCATGCCCAGCTAATTTTTGTATTTTTAGTAGAGACGGGGTTTCTCCGTGTTGCCCAGGCTGGTGTCAAACTCCTGACATCATGATCCGCCCGTCTCAGCCTTCCAAAGTACTTACAGGCATAAGCCACTGCACCCAAACTTGAATCACCTCTTAAAGGCCCTGCCTCTCCATATTGCCATATTGGTGGTTATGTTTTAACATGAGTTTTGGAGGAGGCAAACCATAGCACATAGTGAATATATTGTATAGTATATTAGATGAGGATAGATGCTATGGAAAAGAAAAGCAGGCTGCAGGGGACTGAGATTGTGATGGCAGGGGTGGTTGCAGTTTTAAATAGGATGGTTAGGGCAGGCCTCACTGGGAAGTTGACGTTTGAGCAGCTAAATAAGAAAAGAGGGAGAGATAAGAGAATGTAGGAAAAGGAACTGCCAGGGCAAAGGCTCTGAGTACAGATTGGGAGTGCTGTGGTCTACATGACTGGAACAGTTAAGCAGTTAGCTAGGAGAAGAGCTCTCAGAAGCAGTGCAGAGCCAGACATTCTTTATCTGGGATCTAAGGACCTCTAAGGAGTCCATAGATAGAATCCAGGGGGCTATTAAATGTAGATGGGAAAAATTCATTTATTTGTTATTTTAATAATAGTTAACTAAAGTTTAGCATTTTTCCATCATAAATGTAGATAGATCCTATGACTTTGTCAGCAATAGAAATCACAGATATTATAACATTATCGTTGTTGCAGATATCTTAAAATATGTTTATAGCCATTTCAAAATTATGTGAGTTTTTCCACCTGCCACTAGATCTTATTTAATGCGTCAATAAAGGAGTGCATATGTTAGTGTATCACAATTAAAATATTTTGATACCTGAATTGATTATAATCTGTTGTAATTTATTTTATAAATTTAAAAACCTTTTTCTGAAAAACGGGGTCCTTAGGCTTTGCCAACTGCCAAAAGAAATCCATGGTGCAGAGTAAGAAACCCCCGATTTAGAACATTATAGGATATTGTTTGACACTGGCTTTTGCGTTGAGTGAAATGGGGAGCTGTTAGAGAATGCTGAGCAGAGGCATCATGTGATCTTCCTTGTCACTGCAAAGCCTCCCTCTGGCTGCTTTGCTGAACTAGAGATTGAGGGTGCAGGGGGAGGGGAGGGTAAGTAGGCCCAGGAAATCATTTTGGTAATACAGACAAGGGATTATATTTGCACAGAAGGTGGTGGCTTGGACTGTGGTTGTAGTAATGAAAGCAGTAACAAGTAATCAGATTCTGGATTTTCGAGGTAGAGCCATCAGGATTTTTGATATGTTGGATGTCAGGGAGAAGAGTCAGGGATGGCATCAAAGGTTTTTGTTTGTTTGTTTGTTTGTTTGTTTGTTTTGAGACAAGGTCTTTCTCTGTTGCCCAGGCTAGAGTGCAGTGGTGCAATCACAGCTCATTGCAGCCTAGTTCTCCTGGGCTCAGGCAGTCCTCCTACCTCAGCTTCCTTACTAGCTGGGACTTGACAGGCACATGCAACTATACCAAGCTAATTTTTTTTTGACTTTTAGTGGAAATAAGGTCTTCAGTGTTGCCCAGGCTGGTCTCAAACTCCTGGGCTTAAGCAATCTTCCTGTCTTGGCCTCCCAAGGGACGTCAGGGTTATTGATCTGAGCAATAGAAGCATGGAATTGCCATAGACTGGAGAAGATGAGTATGGGTGGAGCGTGTGCAGGGGGAAGATTGGGCATCATTTCTGACATGTTAAACTTGAGATGTCAGTTTGTCATGGATGAGGAAATGTTGAGCAGACATTTGGATATATGAGTGTGGCATTAGGGAACAGGGGTTCTGAGCTGTAGATGTATATTGGAGAGTCATTTGTACATGTAGAACTCGTGTTTAAAACTTTGAGACTGGATGAGATGGTGAACGTAGAGGAGAAGGAGGACTGGGACTGACCCAGGGGACCTACAACAGAAAGAGATTGCAATAAAGAGGAGAACTGAGAAAGTCTCCAGGGAGGCAGGAGGAAAACTAAGAGATTGTGGAGCTCTGAATGCTACGTGAGGAAAGTGTATCAGAGAGAGAGGGAGTGTGCCACGTGATAGAGCAAATGAAGTACGGACTGAGAATTAAGCATTGAATTTGGAAGCATGGACAACACTGGTCTTCACGATGAAAGAGTGTTGGAAGTGTCAGGATAAAAGTTTAATTTGGAGCGGGGTTAAAAGAGAATGATAATTGGAGACAGTATGTGGATGACTTTGAGAGATTTTGCTGCAAAGAAACAAAAAAAAAAGAGATATCTGATGGGATAAATGAGAGCAAATGAAAGATTTCATTTTGTTTTAATTAAGTTGGGAAAAATAAAGACATTTGTGTATGCTAGAAAGATGTTTCTGGTAGAGAGGGAAAATTTGATGTAGGAAGAGGGAAGACCTGGAGTCATGCCTTCAAGAAAGTAAGAGGGATAAGATCTCCTGTACTAAGAAAGGGGTTGGCTTTGATAGGAGCGTGGACAACCACCTCTAGTAATAGATCCAAGGGCAGGGACTGTGGTAGGTGGGAGGATGCACAAGTTCTTCTTCAGTTTTATAAGTGAAGCAGGAGGCAAAGTTGTCAGTTAAGAGCAAAGACTGAGACAATAATAATAAAACAGCAGCTAGCCATATGTAATATTGCAGGCCTGTATGCCAGGCACTGCTCTAAGTATTGAACAAATAATTATAATTAATAACTCTAATCTTCACAACAGCTTCATAAAGTAGGAATCATCATTATTCCCATCTACAGATGAAGAAACAAGACACAGTAGGTAAAATATTCCCCCCAGGTCCCACTGCTTGTAAATGGTAGCCAGGATTTGAATCAAGCCTTTTAGGTATGCAATCTGTTTTCTTAACTGTGTTGCTTTACTGCCTCAGCTCTGTGACTCCATCTACAGCAGTCATGATCTATCTGTAAAGTTAAATCAACTCATCAATGCTTGATTGGAACCAGAGTTATGCTCATAAACCTGGAGTACTTTGTATAACTTATTTTAATTATGAAAACAACACCAGAGATGGTCCTCTACACATGATGGTTTGACTTAATGATTTTTTGACTTTACAATCAATTTATCAGGACATAATCCCAGTGTATATTGAAGAGTATCTGTAGTTTTCTGTAGAAAAATTAGAAAATACAAGCATATACATACAAACAAAAGTCATTTATCATATGTTTTTAATAACTATGGAGTATTACAGTATTGATGGATAATATTTAAGAAATCAATGCTTTTGAACCTTTAAGCCAATATTTATTTTTTCTATTAAAATAATGTAATGAATACTTGCATCTAAATCTTTGAACATATTCCAGAAATTATTGGAGGGAGATTCAAAGAATGAGTTATTAAAACCATCACATACTTGTTCAGTATTTGATACCAACTACCAAATCAACCTCCCAAAAGGTACTCTGCCTTTCTCGTTCCTAACTAATGACTCTAAGTGTCCTACAAATGAAATACTATGGGGTCTACCTCCATGGATGAACGAAAGGACATCAGGTAAAATGCTTAGCACAATTCCTAGCTCGTAGAATACATATAATAACTGTGAATACTAGCAACAGTTCTAGCAGTAGTAATTATTATTTTTGTTGTTAATGATTGTAACACTTCATGATTGCATTTATTGATTTTTAGACAACATTGAGTTTCACGGCATAAAAATGTGAAAATATTTTGGAAACGGAGACAAAAATTGATATATTATTGTTTTGTCAATATTTCTTCGTTTACCAGCAAGGTTGAACATTTGTTCATATGTTTATAGGACATAGAAACATGATGACTGTGACTTTCTATTTCTGTGACGTCTGTTACCACAGTAACTAATGCAGTGAGTGGGAATATGTGTATTTCATGAGCCTGGCCTCCAGCTTGCCAGCCATGAGAGCCAGAGGGAATGGAGCAGCCTGAGGCTGTATCATCTGATGGCTGGATGCATCTGGCTGCTTATTCAGCTGTGGCTTCTCTATTAGGGACAGCTGTGAACGTGGCTCCAGGAGTTGGCCTTCATGAAATGAAGCATATGATGACAACTGGAAGAAGAGGAAGAGTACATATTGCTAAAGATTTAATGGGCATAGTAATGGCCAAGTGGAAAAAAACCAGTAGGTGGGGATGTATTGGTGCTGACTGGTCATGCCATGAGGTCTGTATTTCAGGAAACCACTAATCGGGGCGGCTCCTCTGGAGAGGACTGGGTCTGAGTCAGAGTCAGATCTGCCCTGTGGATTGCAAGTACTGTGCGAAGTTCATGCTCTCAGGTACATCAGAAACAGACAGTCTCCATGGTGCTGACTCCTCCTGATGGTAGAAAGCTTAGGTTTGTGTGCTATGATGGTTTTTCATCTGCTTCAGTGGATATTGATTGAGCTTGGATAGTATGCTGTGGACATTAAGAGTATATAGATTCTGGAGTTAGGTTTCCTGGATTCAAATCCTGGCTGTGTTTCTTATTACCTGTGTAAGCCTGGGCAACCATTTAAGCTGTCTGTGCCTTGATCTTTTTTACCTGTAACACAGATATGGTAATAATAATTCCCCCATAACATTTTTATGAGGATTATTTGAGTTTATGTATTTTATCTAATGTATGGTGGACATTTTCTGCAGCTGAAATTAGGATGTGTTTTACAGTAGGTATTTTACAATTACAGTTGACAGTGGTTTTACTTTCTTTGTGGTATATAAATACAGATGCATCTTAGAACCAGTGGTGTCTTGTGTAAGAAGAAATAGAGCATTGGTAAACAGTAAAACATGGTTTGGCAACATAAAGTGCTATGTTAGTGTTATCATTTATTTGGTTTTGTGACGAAAACCAGACCCTAATATCCCCATTAAACCAATAAGGCATATTTATTGCAAGCCCTTTATCCTTGTATTGTGAAAGCTTTTAAAACAAAAATTCAGTGAGTCAGAAAATAGATCCATAGAGTCACGTGATTTTTCAGTTCTTTGGAGCTTCAGGGATATATTGTGTAACTTTCAAGATGAACTTTTCCAGTTACATTCATCTCTTGACCTCCCAGGTCTCTGGTCTCTATTTTCTTTTAATGACTATTGGGATAACCCATTCCAAATTCTGGCCTCCCCTCACTTCCAGTGGTATTCTTTTCCATTTCAGTCAGCTAATACTATCTGCATCTAAATTCTGGCTTTTGTGTTTACTTAACTCAGTTTTATTTTTGAAAGGATAAATTATAACACTCCTGTTTCTACCTACCAACTTCTATCATTCTGGTTTTTCCCACAGTTCTCCCAAACCACAAATCCCTTCTTCCTCAGTGGCTTAACTCCATACATCTTTTTCTGCGTCTGTCAGCCCTAGCTGTCTTCACTTCTTTTTTGAAACACTGAAATTCTGTAGTGTCTCATTCTTGGTGATGTCTTTGATTTCTTTACCCCATTGCCTTCTATAGCAGCCATCTGGTAAACCCTAGCCTCGAGAGATCCAAACGTTTGTCTCCTCCTACCTTAGTCTGGACTACAAAAGCTATTGAGGAAAACCAATACAACTGTCAAGGTTCTGCCACTGTGGACTTGTGGTTTCCAGTTACAAATGGGTCCTCCAGCTCCAGTGTGTGTCCCTAGTCTACAGTCGACTTTCAACAGTTGCTATTTCAAATATTTTCCATCTCCCTCAGAACATCTAGTTCTTTCTCTCTCTCCATTTACCCTGAGCATTTGACCTCATTTAAAAGCCATAAAGAGGCTTCAGAGTATGGTAGAAAATATATTAGACAGGTCAGGAGACCTGTGATCTGCTGAACAGCCATGTGATTTCTTTTCTCCTTGTGTGTTCATAAAATGTGTTTCCACCTGCATATGGATCTGAGATTCTCTATGCTATAAATCAAATGAGTCAGTTTATTTGGGTATTCATTTCGTAGTTTCTTCATATGTCTTTTGAGGAAGGGGGTTTGTCTAAGTGACCTCTGAGACTCTCTCCTTAAGATTCTGTGATTTTTATGGTATTACTTAAGTGTGTGTTTCTTCAAACCAGCTTCAATGCACAAACAGAGATTACTTCTGACAATGTCATTTCTTAGGTAAAACAGGAATATTCTTAGTTGTCGCAGAAACCAGGACATGATGTTTGTCTTTTTGTGATGGCAAATTTATCTTTTTTTCTATTTTACTATTTCAAAATAGTGAAAATGACTTCTTATTGTTTGGACTAGCATCGTATCAACAGGACGGAGGGGGCATTTGAAGAAACGTAGGATGTATTTTGTTTCTGTATTAGAGTTAATCAAGAGTTTGCCTTGAACTTCAGACGGGGCTTCTGGGGAAGAAGAATGTGTTTGCCAACCAGGTTCTACTCCACACAGTGGATAGGGCACGTGACCAGCAGCCCCTTAAGTTTTGCTACCAGACTAAGCCGAATATTTATATGAAATGAGATGGTATCTTCACATGCTGCCCAGATGGTGCATTTCAAAAATGATCTTGCAGGTTATGTTGAGATTTGCCAGTAAAGTGGGATTTCCAAAAGTATCTTGCCTTTTTTATTTTTTGCTCTCTATGGTTCCTTCTATATTTTTACAACATTTGAGCGTCATTTCTAGTTGCTAGAGTTTCAGGGGAACTTCAGTAGGGTAGGGAAGAGCCCAGATCCTTTGTATTAGCTCTTGGCTCACTGCAAAGTTCACTTTTGTGGCCTCATCAATTTGGATAGCAGACAGCTTGAGGTCAGAGTCAAATGCAGGGGCTTACTTTTTATAATATATACAAACATGTCCCTTTTTTTTTTTTTTGAGATGGAATCTTACTCTTAGCCCAGGCTGGAGTGCAGTGGCACGATCTTGGCTCACTGTAATCTCCACCTCCCAGGTCCCGGTTCAAGCAATTCTCCCACCTCAGCCTCCCAAGTAGCTGGGATTACAGGCACGAGCCACCATGCCCAGATAATTTTTGCATTTTTTATTAGAGACGGGGTTTCACTATGTTGGCCAATCTGGTGTTTAACTCCTGACCTCGTGATCTGCCTGCCTCGGCCTCCCAAAGTGCTGGGATTTCAGGCTTGAGCCACTGCGCCTGGCCACACATGTCACTTTCTGGCCCTCCCCAGACATCATTGTTTGGGGATAACTTACAAATGCAGTGGTTCTTGGCTTTGGATGCCCATCAGAGTCACCTGGAAAGCTTTTAAAAATTCCAGTTCCAAACAGGCATCTCATGCCAATTAAGTCTATCTCTAGGGCTGGAATTCAGACATAAGTAATTTTTAGACCTCCCCAGGTGATTCTTATTTGTAGTCAATGTTTAAAGCCACTGGAATAAAGGCTTTGTGGAGGGGAGCATTAAATAGGTTGGCTTGTGAAGCATTTTGACTTTCACAAGTGAGCTGGTTGTTGCTCCAGTTCATCTTTCCTGATTTTGGTGCTAGTAACACTGTAGCAGGATCACAGGTGGTGAGCTGTGGATGACTGATTTTCAGAGGCCTGTTAATACAGGCTTTGAGCAGCAACTGTGTTTTGCCTGTGAATCAGTGTGTGCTTCTCTTCGTATTCTCTTGCCTATGATATTTCTAACCCTGTATAAGAAGGGACAACACGTGCTGTGTATATTCATGTGTGTGTGTTATCTCCATTTCATTTGGTGTTTTATTGTTTATCCCATTCATTTGGAACACTAGATCATTTCTCACCATATCAGTTATGAGAAAGTCAATTATCCAGGAAAGATCAGATTATTTGGGGAAAAACAAAACTAAAACAACTACCATAAAGCAACAACAAAACTCAGACGATTTGAAGAGGACATGTTTAATGGAAATGTCTAGAACTAGTGTTTTTGGCTATCCAAGATTCTGGTTGGCTCTGTTTCTACCTCTGTGCATATGTAGTCTCCAATTTCTTTGAATTCCTGGCCCATTGTCTACAGTTCCCACAAAGAATACTTAAGAATTCCTGGAGTGGCCAGATCAAACACAAGATGTGAACCTCAGATAAACAATGAGTAATTACTTAGTATATTTCAAATATTGAATGGGACACACTTACACTGGAAAAATTATCTGTTGTTATTCTGAAGTTCACATTTAACTAAGCATCCTGTACTTTTATTTTCAAAGTTAAAATAGAAAATAGGTATAGCCCGTCCCTCCTGGTACCCTGTGGAGGTATGGGCTAGACTTCTGGACTAGTAGACCAGAGAGCTGTCTGTTTTTTGTGGGCTGAGAACCCTTGATGTGACCCTCTCTCTTCCCATGTTTCTATGGAGAAGCTTCTGCTTAGCTTTCTACCCAAAACTTTTGCATTAAAAAAAAATATGTCTGATAGGTTTTCTTATTTTTAGTGTTAGAATTGAGAAATGCAGATTTAAAAACAGCACCCCTGCACTCTAAACAAATTCAAGTCTTAAATTTTGAATGGTAGAAGCAATGGTAGAAGAAGACTTTATTCTTGTAGGCAGTAAGCCCAGTGACAGCTGCAATATGTTATATTTTGGAGTACTTTTCCACCACGTGGGAAACACAAGTGTCCTGTCTCCCTTAGAAACCTGGGCAGGTAGCCTGGCCTCCTGGGTACTTGTCTGGCCTGGTTTACTAGAAAATTCCACTCTCCTTCAAGTTAAATCTGGCTGACTTTCACCTGCCTCTCAAGAGACTGACCTTCACCTCTCTCTTCTGAGGTTCATTTTGTCAGCTTTAAATAAAGGGCTCTGTCAATTATTGAGTCAAAGCACAAGCTAAAGACAGAGATTCTCCTACCGTTTTTAGTCAAGTCAACTAATGCTTATATATATGCATTATATAATAATTTATATAAAATCATATATGTATTATATGAGGAATGTGCTTTTTCTTGCATGTACTTTGTATACTGTTTGAGTATGTATTCTGTTTGAGGTAGGCAATTTTTTCCTCACTGACTATAAGGCTAAACTTAGTCTTATAAACAGAAAAGTGTGTGTGTGTGTGTGTGTGTGTGTGTGAGAGAGAGAGAAAAAAAAAATGTACATACCCTCTATTGTTTATAAAGAAGAATCTTGAATAATTTCAAACACATAGAGAAAAGTAGAGTTAGCATTTATGTATTAACCATCTATACTTAAACATTTTGTCATATTTTCTTTAGATTTTTAAAGCCAGTGTTGAGGGCCCTTTTGTTACCTCTCTTAATTCAATTTCTCTGCCTCTTTCCACAGAGGTGGTTAACTCTCCCAGCATTTGTATGTGGTTACCACCATGCAGAACTCTGTGGGGTGCTGTTTACAATCAACCTGTGTGTGTGTGTGTGTGTGTGTGTGTGTGTGTGTGTGTGTGTGTGTATGTGTGTGTATTCCTAAGCAGGATATAGCATGGGTTTTTTTTAACTCCACTCAAATGCTGTCATAGTGTAAGTTTTGACAGCCATATCATTGTAAACATTATCAGTTTTATCTCTTTTCCGATTCTTACATCTCTTTTCTTAGCACATTATCTCATGCCTCTAGTTTAATGTAGAAAAATGTGGGTAATGGTGTGCATTTTTAATCTTGCCTCCTGAAGTTTTCCGATTACTTTTAAAGTTTGTTGAAAGTTCTTGATAGATATTCTGAATCTGATTCTCTTCTGTTCTAACTTAGCTAAGAGGATTTTTTTTTCTTTTTAAAATCAAAAAATGACATGGAGCTTTATGTCATTCTGTATCATTTTGAGATTTGGAGATACAATCGGTTTTCTCCATTAGTATATTAATGTGGCAGATACCATTGATAAATTTTCAGATAATATATAGTTCCTACATTCTTAGAACAAATCCTACATGGTTGGTTGTTTTCACAAATTGCTGAATTAGATTTGCTAATTCTAGGTTTTTAATATTTCTTTTAATTGTTTTTAGTTTATCCTTTTATTGTGCATTTTAATTTAAATCATTATAGAAAGCATTACTATTGCATGATCTGTGTGGCAGTATTTGAAAAAAATTTTAAAGATTTTCTTTGTGAATCAATTTTTTGCAAATATATCATTGATATATTTTGAAAATGTATGTTACTGAAAAAGATACATGTTGCTTTGTTGGTTCTGGGGCATATACAATCAAGATTGTTAATTTTGTCGGTCATTATGTTTTTATTTTCTTGATCTATCAGTTTCTGATAGAGGGATATCTCATCATTTTATTGATTAATTTTGTTACTACATTTCTCTCACCTTCTTTCGGTTCATATATTTTAAGTGTGTGATGTTAGTTATATTCAACTTCATGATTATACTCACTACCTAACTTAGGAAATAAAACATTACCAATATGTTTGAAGCCTTTATATGCCCTCCCCCATCCCCTTGGGTAAAATTGTTATTAATCCCATGTTTTATATTTATACCAATAATGTATTAAATCAAAACTATGGATAACATGATTTTTATGTGTTTTATGAGTCTACAAAATGGCTTCCACTACGTGTATTTTTTGGCAGCTTTCTCCCTCACAGTAATATTTGTTAGATTTATCTGCGTTCATATGTATAGCTCTATTTCATTATCTGCATAGCATCATTCTGAGTGAATGCACATCTTAATATTTGCTTGTCTGTATGGCTGGTGATGGAAATTTAAGTTTATTCCTATTTTTCACTGTTGGAATCAATGGTTCCATAGTGTTCTTTTTAATATTTGTGTTCGGCCGGGCGCAGTGGCTCAAGCCTGTAATCCCAGCACTTTGGGAGGCCAAGGCGGGCGGATCACAAGGTCAGGAGATCGAGACCATCTTGGTCAACACGGTGAAACCCCGTCTCAACTAAAAATACAAAAATTAGCTGGGCGTGGTGGCGTGCGCCTGTAATCCCAGCTACTCAGGAGGCTGAGGCAGGAGAATTGCTTGAACCCAGGAGGCGGAGGTTGCAGTGAGCCGAGATCGCGCCACTGTACTCCAGTCTGGCGCCTGGCGACGGAGTGAGACTCTGTCTCAAAAAAAAAAAAAAAAAAAAAAATATTTGTGTTCATGTGTAAATGCTTCACTAGAGGATCAACATTAGAGTAGAATTTCTGATTTTACATATGTGCACCTTTAAATTTGATAGATATTGTCAAAATGCTCTCTTAAGTGATTATTGCAATTAATGCTCCCATCAACATTGTGTGGAATTGTAAGGCATTCTCAGCAGCAGTTAGTTTTAGCAGACTAATTAATATTTTTAAATCTTATAGGTGTGAAATAGTACCCCCCTGTAGTTTTAATTTGCACTGTCCTGAGGACAAGAGAGATTGTGTCCTTTTGTATGTTTATATGTTTATTAGCCATTTGGAGTTTATCTTCCATAAATTTAACTGTCCTTATGTTCGTTTTTCTAATGGTTGTTTTCCTTTTTATTTATTTCTAGGACTTGTTTATTCTGGGTGCTAACATTTTCTTGGTTATATACTTTGCAAATATCTTCTCCATTTATGTGGCTTATCCGTTTCTCCTGTCATCTTCAATAAACACAACTGGTACATTTTAATATAGCTGAATCACTAGAAGTGATTCTTGTGTATGGTTTTGAAGTATGAATATTTTCTTACATGTGGCTTTAAAAAATAGTCTACACCTCCCCCACAAATTTCAGTGCAACCTCAAATCACATATTACATTTCCATATGGTACTTGTCTTTATTTACATACTTTCTTTTGTACTCTATTTTGTGGTCTATTTTGCTATTGTTATGTCAGTGCCAGGAGTTTCTTCATTTTTTTGTTTTTTCCTATTATCCTTGTACCATGCTGTGTTCTCAGTTAATTATCCAGTATCTTTTACTCACAAATTCCTTCCTTGACTGTACCTGAATTTATTCAGCTTTCGCATCTTTTATTTCAATGGCTGTTCAGCATTTTGTTTCTAGTATTTCAGAATTTTACAGTCACCTACTATTGTTTCTTATCTTTTACTGAGTTGTTACCGTCATTGTTTATGATGGTTGTTATTCTTGCCTTTATTTTGGTGAGGATTCTTTTCATGTATTTAATATTTAAATTTGCGTTGGGCGATGTTATGTTTCAGTTGTTGCGTTGTTTATCTTGGTGCTTAGCTATTTCTTCATATGTTTTAAAAGTTTGAAGTCTCATGATCTATAGGGTGATTTTTTTTTTAAAGTTTCCCTCTCCACTCTCTTTACCCATATTTGTTTTACAGTTGTCTCACCTGGTAAGACTCCTGCAGACTAAGTTGCTGTTATAATAGTGTATAGGGTTTCCTAGCCTGAGGTGATATGTGGATGTTGCAGATTTAGTCGGCTGGTGACAGGGATAGATGGATTTGAGGTTTGAGGTTTGGGGTTTTTTTTTTGTTTGATTTGAGGTTTGGGGGGTGTTTTTGCTTGTTTGTTTTTGAGACCGGGTCTTGCTCTGTCACTCAGGTTGGAGTGTAGTGGTGCAATCATAGCTCACTTCCACGTGGAACTTCTGGCCCCAAGAGATCCTCCCATCTTCTCTCTCCTGAAACACCGGGATTACAGGCCTGAGCCACTGTGCCCAGGCTGTCTATCCTACTGTTTAGGCCCCCAGGCAGCAGTTGACAACCTCTTCCAGCTTCCCTTTCTCATCTGGGAACTACAGCTGCATCTCAGTCCCTTTTTCTAAGCGGCAAGCCTCTCCCTGGCTTCCTGCCCCACGTTAGTGCTGTCAGCCCCTGGTACTCTGCAGTAACTTGACTCCAGGATGTCCTGCCTGTCCTGCCTGCCACAGGAACTAGGGCACAGCAGGCCAGAGCTTCAGGCCTGAAGTGCCACTTACTGGTTTGTCCCATTTCTGTTTCTCAAAGATGTAATTCTGCTTTGGTTCTTGCCTGTGTCTTTTAACTCACTTGCCTTATGTTATAATTTTCATTGTTATATAGGCTTAGGAGGGAGCTAAAAAATGTGAACCTTTAACAACTGGAGATTTATTGAGACACTTTTAACTTTTTTAGTAACATCAGATTGGAAATACTCTTTATCTGTTCTGATATTTCTCAGCTAGTTACCATATCCACGCTAGTCCACTTTTCAAATCCAGGAGAAGTGGTTGTTTCACAGTTTGGCTTGTCTTTGTCTGTCCCCAGCGTCCCATCCACACCAAATCCTTCAAGCCTTGCTGTGGCACTTGGTAGCAAATTTAGAGTTTGAATATGAAGTACAGTTGGCTGTCTATATTCTTGGATTCTGCATTTGCAAATCCAACTAGCCTCAGATTGGAAACATTTGGGAAGAAAATACCAAAACATCATACAAATTTAAAAAAAAGAATATAAGTATTTACATAGCATTTACATTGTATTCGATATTTATTTTGTAAGTAATCTAGAGGTGATTTAAAGTATATGGGAGAATGTGCATAGGTTATATGCAAATGCTACACCATTTTATATATAAGGACTTGAGCATCCACAGATTTTAGTATCCTCCGGTCCTGGAACCAATCCCTCCCACTCCTGCCATGGGATGGCTTTATTGTGACTGCCACCTAGTGACAGGAGTTGGTTATTTTCGACTGTAGGTGAAATTTTATTCTAGTTAAGTGTGTGCCTTTTCTAGAAGATTTGTTTCTTGACCATTATCTAACTGTTGTTGACTATGTTTTTTTAAAACCACATAAGTAGAAAATAGATTATGAGTTTTAGGGATCAGGTACTTATGGAATTCTAAACCGCCTAGCATCTCCATTATGACAGAACAGAAAATAAGGGTAATAGAAAAGGACAAGGTAGAAAGCAGGTTATCCCAGGATTGGCAGCTAGAATTTTATTTAATTGCAGTTTTCTCTATGGTAAGGTGTCCATCAAATGGTCCCAGGCCTTTAATACCTACCTTTTCAATACAGGTAAAAGTCAGAGACAAAGCTATGAATTTCCTGACGTTTGTACCTATTTTGTATCATCCCCAGAACATAAAGTCTCAATTGCTGTCCTGAGCTAATTTTTTGAGTATTAAACAATATAAGCATATTCATTTATCCTATTTTATCCTCTTCTCTTAAACCTGTTTCTGTGCGTGTGTGTGTGTGTGTGTGTGTGTAGAGAGAGAGAAAAGATGATGAGACTCCAGCTCAGTTGTTCGAAGCACCCAAAATGCTGTGAGTCTCTAAATAGTTAACTTGACTGAAAAATTATAAAGTGTATTCATCAGCTGTTGCTTTAATAATACTGTGTAACAAACCATGCTAAAATTCAGCAGCTTTCAAGAACAAGCATTTGTTAGTATAGGTGTAAAGGTCAATTGTGGTTCAGCTGAGCTGATTTGGGCCTTTTCAGGCTGTTCTTGACTGCTGACTGTGGCTAGGGTTTAAGTCTGCACCATATCTTCCTCTGGGACCCAGGCTGAGTGAGTAGTAGCTACCCAGGATATGTTTTTCTTATATGAAATAGCAGGAGTACTAGAGGCAAGTCAAACTATGCAATTAAATTTAAATCCGTCTTTATATCACTTCAGCTGATATTTCGCTAGCCAAAACAAGTCCTATGGCCAAGCCTAAAGCCATAGGAAGTATTCTACACTGCCCCAAAATGGAGAGGTAAAAGCAGATGAGTATTTGCTAAGCAAAATTCCAGTCATTCACATCAACATATAAAATGATCAAAGGAAATACAGTAAAGTATTTTAAGAAAACAAAGGTTTAAAGGGTTAATACTGGAATATAAATGCTGAAAACTTTTAGACATTTCAAAGATGCACACCCTGAAAGCCTTTTAAGGTTGGAAATGCATGCTATTTCGTTTTATATACACAATGCCTAGTTCAGTGCCTGGCTTACAGAGACGCTGAGTACATCCATGAAAGAGGCCACTAAGCATAGTACGTCTTGGTTTGGTTTTCTGTTTTTTTTTTGAGATGGAGTTTCACTCTTGTCTCTCAGGCTGGAATGCCTGGCACAACCTCGGCTCACTGCAACCTCTACTTCCTGGGTTCAAGTGATTCTCCTCCCTCAGCCTCCCAAGTAGCTGGGATTACAGGCGCCTGCCACCACACCTGGCTAATTTTTGTACTTTAGTAAAGATAGGGTTTCACCATGTTGGTCAGGGCTAGTCTCAAGCTCCTGATCTTGGGTGATCCACCCACCTTAGCCTCCCAAAGTGCTGGGATTACAGGCATGAGCCACTGTGCCCAGCCACATAGTGAGTCTTATAGTGATCAAATCTGTTGGTGGGGTGGGGGGCTTTCCCAAGCAAGCAGTCAGTTCTGTAGTGGACAACAGCAGCTGGGTATTCCCCAATTCAATGGTGACACTGGTTACCTGGCGATAGTGTTAGATCCCACAAGTTGAGAACTCAGTCCTCCAAGACTGCCCCCCTTTCAGATGCCAGTGACAAGTCTGAGCTTCCAGACCTTCTGACTGACCAAGCTGGGGTTCTCACAACCCTGCCTCTTTGGGTTGGGTTAATTTGCTGTAGTTGCTCAAAGAGCTCAGGGAAATACATTTGCTGGTTTATTAGCATAGTGCAAAGGATACAGATGAAGAGATGCATAGGACAAGGTATGGGAGGAGGGGCATAGAGCTTCCATTTCTTCCTGGGTGCACTACCCTCCAGGAACCTTTCTGTGTTCAGCAGTCCAGAAGGTTTCTGAATCCAGTCCTCTTGGGTTTTCATGGAAGCTCCATTATGTATGCATGGGTGATTAAATAATTGGATATTAGTGAGTGACTTAACCTTCAGCATCTCTGCCCTCCTGACAGATTAAGGAGTGGAACTGAAAGTGCCAACCCTCTAATCATGACTTGGTCTTTCAGATGACCAGCCCCCATCCTGAAGCTACCTAAAAGCTGCCAGTTATCGGTCAATCATTAAAATAAAAAAAAAAAAGACATCACTTTGGAGAGTATAAAGATTTTAGAAATTGTCAGGAAATGGGATCAAGGACCAAATATACATTTTGCAGTATCACAGGCGCTACTCCTAGCCATGAGGGCTCTGCCTTCGAGTTGGGGTTCTCACAACCCTGCCTCTCTGGGTTTGGTTAATTTGCTAGAGTTCCTCAGAGAGCTCAGGGAAACACATTTGCTGGTTTATTAGAGAGCATAGTACAAAGGATACAGATGAAGAGTGCGTGGGACAAGGTACCTGATCACCTCCCAAAGTCCCCATTTCCTAATACCATCACCTTAGGGGGTAGGATTTTGACATATAAATTTTTTTTTTTTTTGAGATGGAGTCTCACTCTGTCTCCCAGGCTGAAGTGCAGTGGTATGATCTCAGCTCACTTCATCCTCTACCTCCTGGGTTCAAGCAATTCTCCTACCTCTGCCTCCCAAGGAGCTGGGATTACAGGTACGAGCTACCACACCCAGCTAATTTTTATATTTGTAGTAGAGACAGGTTTCACCATGTTGGCTAGGCTGGTCTTGAACTCCTAACCTCAGGTGATTCACCTGCCTCGGCCTCCCAAAGTGCTGGGATTACAGGCATAAGCCACCCTACCTGGCCCATCATATGAATTTTAGTAGGACACAAACATTCAAACTATGATGGTAAGAAACCAGTGGGCTTGGAGAATTGGAAGTTTTCTCCCATCTTTTAATATTGGCATTTTTATATTTCTGCCTAAAAAACTTTCATATGTTGAAAAGAGGTTGAGAGTTATAACTCCTACATTAATGGGATTTCTCCCAGTTCTGATATAGAAACTAGGCTCCTTTCTGTATGTTATTGAACAACATAGTAGGCTTACTGATAATTCACTTAACTTCTGGATGGCTTCATCCTTTTTGAAGAGGAAGGATGAACCCCCCTACCCAAAATTTGATTCAGATACCAATTTTGGTTTTTTGCTGAGATGGAGTTTTGCTCTTGTGCCCAGGCTGGAGTGCAATGGCATGATCTCGGCTCACCACAACCTGCGCCTCCTGGGTTTAAGCGATTCTCCTGCTACAGCCTCCTGAGTAGCTGGGATTACAGGCATGCACCACCACGCCTGGCTAATATTGATGACCACACATGCATATGTGTTTGCACACACATGAGGGAATGAAAAAGTCTATTACTCACATAATGAGACCTCTGGGGAAAGCAAGACAGGCCTCTTAAGCTGGTCCAAAAATGACTTGTGAGAGAAAGTGAAGAAAACTTGCTTGGGGTTTTTATGGCATTCAGCAGGTAGTACTGGGCTGAGTGTTCTTGCTTAAGGGCAGTAGCTATGTGGTTCAAATCTGCTATGTCAAAGCTTTTCCTATCAGATTGCCCAGATGTGTGGGGGACAAGGGAAGAGGAATGGTGAGGCTTAAAAATTCTCAGCAGTCAATCATGAAACAATAGAGATAGACTTCTTATTGTACTTTTGCTACCATATGTGTGATTGTTGAAGGCCCACTAACAAAAGGTGTATCAACATTACAGGTGATGGTCTCTCACCAGCTGCTAGCCCGAGACACCCAGTTAAAAAGCTCTGCTGGCAGCTGTTGACTTTTTTCTCTTTACTTCACTGCCTTTGAATCCACCTCCACTGCTTCTGGCAGATACAAAACTGGTTATGCTTTTTTCAGACTGCACAGTTACTAAGGACTGCGTTGTTTATAAATATGTGGAGAGGAAACAGAGGATTTCCAATGTACCAAGACCAGGATGCACACTTTGCTTTCATAAGCTTATTAAATATGAGAGCTTACGTTTGATTTTATTCTTAGGTTTGGAGTAAATTACTTGTGACTCTGCCTTATATGAACTGTTACCATTTTTGTCAATGTTAGAAGTGTTTGGAGAAGCTTTGTACATTCACTCACAAATGAGTGAGTTTGAATTTGTATTTATCTGTCAGTAATTACCACATTTTTTTAAATGTTATCCTTTATGCACCAGCTTCTTGAAATTTGATATATATTATACTACTTTAACTATTAAATTGGTTATTTTAATCAATTTACTTTTTTAGCTTAAATAAACCTTATTAAAGCAATGGTTCTCAAATTTGATGTGCATCATAATCACTTGGTAGGCTTGGTAAAGCATCCTCAGAGATTCTGAGTCAATAGATCCACAGTAGAGGAAAGAATGTGCATTTCTAAGATATTTGCAGGTGATGCTGATGCTCCTGGTCCAGAGACCAGACTCCAATCAGCACTGTCTGAAAGCATTATCAGTGAAATCACAGGTTTTATGTGCTAGTTTGACATTTTTTCCTAATGCACATTAAAATATTCAACTGTCAAAATAAAAACTTCAGGTATCTACAGACAGTGACCTTGACAGTGTGTGTGCTAAGCTTTGGAAGCACTGATTGAGTATTGTCCAAGTATAATTCAGAGGAAGGGTTTGATTATTACCCAAGCATAATTAAGAGGAAGGGTTTTTCTTTTCCTTTAAGTCACATATGTACTTGAAAATATAACAATGTGAGGTGGTGGGTAAAGGCCAATGAGAGGCACAGGCTGGACAAATCAGGATCCATGGGTAGGAATACATCCATGTTTCCCACTCAGTTGAGAAATAAGAAAGTTTCTAATTCTCTAACTGTGCATAATCCACTTTTGCCCATGTCATATGCCTGTGTGCTGGAGAGAGGCTGGGATATATGTGTAAGAAACAGCATAAATGAAAATCAGATTCAACAACAAACTGGTCACTACAGGCCCCGGAGTTCCTTTAGAAAAGACAGACTAATCATAATCACAGAACTTGCTGATACCACCCATTGAAATTCACACCATTCATTCTGACCTCTGGCTCGTCAAACCTCCCTGTGATTAAAAATCAGCATTCTCCTTTTAAACAGTTATGAAAAAACTTTTCTCAAGTTTACAAGTGATTCTAGTATGGGATGAAGCAAGCAACTTTTCGGTTTATAGAGGTTTTGAGTTTTGTTTGTATCTGCTGCTTCTGTAACCACAAGAACAACAGTAACAAAAACAAAAACAAGGGAACAAACAGAAACTGCAGAGCCAGCACAGGTTCTTTGGGTCTGAATGATATTATCGGCACTGACTAGCTTGTGGTTTTAGGAAAGTTGTTCAGCCTAAGGAGTTTTCTCATCTGTAAAATAAGTCTTGATATGATAGGATCTACCTTGTAAATTTGATGTGAGGATAGCAGCAATTAATCTGCGTAAAGTGCTTAGAACTGTTCCTGAAAAATAAACTTCAGTAATGTTACCTGTACCCACATATAATTAGATAAGCTCATTTAATAAGTGATGGACTACTAAATGCCTTCTGTGTTTGTGAAATCATCTTTAATTCTTCTCTTCATAAATTGGAGGGCACAAATCTTGTAATGACACATGGCAGAAAGGATGTCTTGTTATTGTGCACTGATCAAACGGGAAGCTTTGTGCAACATAAAGGGAAGGAACCAATTAGCCCGAATACTAGAATACAAAGAGCTTCATTTCCGCAGAGAAAGTTCTTTTGTTTTTATTTTTTTCCTCCAAAATGTTGAGCCTGCCATTTAGGAGCCTTACTCCTTTCTCTGTCTTTCGTGGACGGTATTATTGTTCTTAAAAAAAAGACGTTCTTTAGGCTTGTTTTATGTGGGCTAGATTATTTAAATTCATTTATTAACTTCCATTAGGGGCTAATGTGCCTTCAAATGAATCTGCCCTTTTCAAGCCCTGATGTTTAAAATCTGTGTTCCTCCTTTTCATGAATTTATAAGGTCGCAGAGGTACTGAATACTAATACTAAAGCCAATTTCTCTTTTTAACAAATACACACATCCTTGGTCTTGAGTTGACACCTGTGCCTCCCATCCTCACACACTCTAAGGTATTTGGAAGCCTCAAGAAGTGTTTCAGGGCAGGGGGCTGCCACTAGCAAGGCACATTTAGAAACCACTAACTAACCTTTGACTCATGGACATTATTCTGTAACCTTTGTATTCTCTTACTCCTCTCTTGTGAGCTCTCAAATTGAGCATTCACCAATGCCAGTAGTAAAGGCATTAGCTTCCTCCTTCTACATGCTGCCTAGGGACTTTGTCATCTTTGTTGGGATGGGAGTGTGTTTTCCTGCCACCTGTCACACTGGGACTCTTGGTAGAAATGTTTGTTTAAGGAGGAGATGAATCATGCTTTCCTAGGTGTTAGATTTGCAGTAGTCTTCTTCACTGATTGGTTAATGAATTAGTCATAACAATATCTGTCACACCCATATAGGTACAGTTTACACAGAATGAATCACTTCAAAACATAGTCTATGTACTTTCTATTTAGAATGTAGATGCTATTCTCAAAGGACATCAATTTCACAAGGAGCTTGATTTAACTACTCTTCCTTTGACACTTTGTAGAAGCTTGGACTTGGTTAGGGTTTAGATACTTATCAAGACCTGGGCTGGGACTCAACATTTACACAAGATTCAAACTTACTAAATCACTTTGTGCTTCTTATTTTACGAATCCACATATTCTCTTTTGCCTGTATTGATATTTGAGAAAACTAATGTAACCAATTTTCAAAAGAGAAGCATTTTTTATTTTAATGTTAGATATGCATAAATAAAATTTCATAAAACATTTCAAATTTAAAGAATAATTTTTCATTTAATATCTATATAATACCTCCTTCCCAATTACAACCCAACTCAGTTCGTCTTCTCCTGGAAACCACCATTCTTCTGACTTTTAATATTATAACTTGCTTTTCTTTCTTTTTTTTAAATAAAAGACACATTTATTCCGCTTCATGATCAGTCTATTACATTTCACAACTGATAGCACTGGTGCAGGAAACCCCCACTATATTAAAACCCTTTCTTGGACTGCTTTATACTACAGAAATTAAAATCACCTGTTATACAACTAATCACAAATACAGTCCTTAAGTCTTTTGCCCATACACAGGAGTATTGTATAAAGCATGTCTTCTTTGTAGCAGCTAGGCCCTGCCACCACTACACTTTGCTGAGTTCACAAATCTGTTGCAACCTATAGCTTCCCTGTCGCTTCTCTGGCTCTATGCTCCTGCTAAGCTTTGTTTCCTGGCAGTAATTAAAATCTTCTCTCAGTGCCGTAGTTGGGTTTACCCCTATAGCCTCCTTGGTTTTGTGGTTTGGTGAGCTATTGGCTTCCAATATCACAGGGGCCATCATAGGGGCCAGACCTTTTGCCTCCAAAGTTTTTTCCCTTCATGGATCAAAAATTCGAAGACTGATTGTTTTAATTACTAAAATCATTGTAGCTTCTACCACCTCGAAAATTGCTTCCATTGTTACCAAATTCAATATAGCCATCCCCACTGCCACCATATCCACCACCACCACAGCTGCCACTAAAGTCACTATGACTGCTGAAGTTTCCTCCACAACCAAAGGTGTCATTCCCACCAAAACCACCTTTATGGCTACCATGAAAGTTTCCAGAACCGCCTTGACCTCTTTTGGCTGAATGAAGCACTAGCTATCCCTTGCTTTGACAGGGCTTTCCTACCTTCACAGTTGTGGTCATTTACAGTATGGTATTTCTGAATGACAGTCTTACCCACAGAGTCATGGTCGTCAAAGGCTATAAAGGCAAAGTCCCTTTTCTTGCCACTGCCTTGATCAGTCATTATTTCAATCACTTCAACTTTTCCATACTGTTCAAAATCTTAGGTGGTGTTCTTCAGTGTCTTCTTTAATGCTACCATCAAATATCTTTTTCACAGTTGAGTGGGCACCTGGTCTTTGAGAATCTTCTCTTGAGACAGCTCTCTTTGGTTCCACTACTCTTCCATCCACCTTGTGTGACCTTGCATTCAAGATTGCATCTACCTTCTCCACAGTGGCATAGGTGACAACCCAAAGCCCCTGGAGCCCTTGGTGTTTAGATCTCTCATTACTACACAGCTCTTCAGTATTCCCCATTGCACAGAATGTCTCCTCAGCCTCTTATCGGTGGATTCAAAGCTCAGCCCTCTGATGAGGAGCTTCCACAGCTGTCTGGGCTCTTTGAAGGACTCTGGCTGAGACATGACGCTAGTGGGAAGAGAGACAATGCTTCCTTTTGTGCCGTCCACTGGCAGAAAGGTTGCTTTTCTTCATAGTTTTGTCATTTATACATGCTTAAGGTTAGGATTGTTGGCTAAGGAAGCATGAATATCTTCAACTTTATTAGAAAATATAATTGTTCATAGTGATTGTACCAATTTGAACTCCTACTGTAAGTGTATTAAAGTTTCCATTGTTCTGCATCCTCACCAATGCTCTGTTGGGAGACCTTAAGTATTCCTGATTAATAAGAAGGAGCACCTTTTAACATAGTTATTATTTATATATTATCTTTTTAGAGTGCCTGTTGATGTTTTTTGCCCAGTTTTCACATGAGCTTAATTGTTTATAGTTTTGTAGGATTTATTTATATATTTATACTAGATCTTTGTGGATTATGTTGCAAGCATATTCTCCCACTCTGTGGGGAATATTATCTCTATCGATAACAGATTGATCTATTGTCAGTCTGTTTCTCTGTGGTATATTTTAAGAAAAAGAAGTTCTTAATTTTAATGTAGTCAAATGTATCAAGTTTTTTTCTTTATATATATTGCTTTGTAAATATTAAGAAATCCTTTTTCTCTCCTGATGTTATAAAATATGCTATATTATCTAATAAAATATTTACAATTTTGCTTTTTACAGTTTAGCACTTACATGACTTCAAATAGATTATTGTATAGTATAAGGTTAGGATCTAGTTTTGTCTTTTTCCATAAGAAATAGAATATTAATTTTTTTCCCAGCCAATAGTTATTGAAAAGATCATTCTTTAAGTAATGATCTTCAGTGCTTCTTCTGTCATAAAGTGACCATAAATTAATGGTATGGTCTAGACTGTCTATTCTATCTTGTTAGTCTCTTTTCTTATCCTATTACATTTCCTAGTAGCCCTAGAAAAATGATAAATATAAACAATGGTAGCAGATATCCTTGTGTAATGCTGAATCTCATAGGAAAAACTTTTACCAGTATAATATTTGATGTCAGATTTAAAACAAATTAACATACTTTTTTTGGTGTACTGTTTTTGAATTTTAACACTCAACATATATGGATTCATGTAACAACCTCCATAATCAGGATAGAGAATAATATCTGATATCATTATCCCTAAAATTCCTTTGCTTGCTGCCACTTTGCAGTCAACCCCTTCCCTGCACGCCCATCTCTAACCTCTTGCAACTACTACTCTGATCTGTTCTTCATCCCTCTAGTTTTGCCTTTTCCAGATGTCATATAAATGTACAGTGGTTGGCTTTCTGAGACTGACTTCTTTCACTCTGCATAATGCCTTTAAGATTTCTCCACATTGGTCAGGTACTTTGAGAGGCTGAGGGAGGTGGATCACCTGAGGTCAGGAGTTTGAAACCAGCCTGACCAACATGGTGAAACCCTGTCTCTATTAAAAATACAACAATTAGCCAGGTCTGGTGGTAGGCACCTGTAATCCCAGCTACTTGGGAAGCTGAGGCAGAAGAATGGCTTGAACCTGGGAGGTGGAGGTTGCAGTGAGCCAAGACTGTGCCATTGCACTTCAGCCTGGCCGCCATGAGCGAAACTCATCTCAAAAAAAAAAAAAGAAAAAAGATTCCTCCATGTTGATGCATATATTCCTCTTTATTGTTGAGTAGTATTTCATTATATGGACATACCATCATTTGTTTATGCATTCACCCATTAAATTAAGC
The DNA here is from genome assembly GCA_004027835.1 of Alouatta palliata. Lineage (NCBI taxonomy): Eukaryota > Metazoa > Chordata > Mammalia > Primates > Atelidae > Alouatta > Alouatta palliata. The sequence continues at coordinate 103,518 of PVKV010006126.1, forward strand.
AAGTTTTCTGGCTCTGAAAATTATTCTACTTCCTTGATCAAGCTATTTAATGTCTCTATGCGTTAGTGTCTTCATCAGTAATAGAGATAATAACAGTACCTACATCACAGGGTTATTGTGGGGATGAAATGAGTTGATAAATACAAAGTACTTAGAGTAATGCCTGATGTAAGTAGTTATTCCTATTGTTTTCAATATTAGCAAAGATTTTGAGGTAGAAAAGAACTTGACAAGTTCAAGGAATGGCAAGAAAGCCAGTGTACCTGGAGTGTGGTGAACAAGGGGAAGGAGTGGTATGAAATGATAGGGAGAGGGATGTAGGAGCCAGGACATGGAGGTTTTTATGGGCTACAACAGAGAGCTCTGGTTTCACTTGAATGGCATGAAAAGCCAGGGATGAGATGATCTGGTTCACATCTATATAGATAACTCAGTCAGCTTTGATAAGAATCAGTTACAGTGTTGCTAAGAGTCGAAGCAGGTACCCTACCAGAAGTGCACTGCTTTAGTCTAGCAGAGAGAGGGTGGTAGCTTGGATTATCGTTGTGCTGCTGGGGATAGTGACAAGTAGTCATTCCAAACCATTCAAGGTATGGTTTGGACTTAGAACCCACAGAACTTTCTGATGGATTCACAGCTCAGTGGAGCACCTTCCTCACAACAGTAGTGGTCTATAGCCATGATTATCAGCAGAAACATTCCTCTTCTGGCATGGCTTTGCCAGTGATTTCCTTCGTCCATTTTTTAATTAAAATCCAAACTTTCCTTTGGGAGGCCGAGGCGGGTGGATCGCGAGGTCAAGAGATCGAGACCATCCTGGTCAACATGGTGAAACCCCGTCTCTACTAAAAATACAAAAAAAATAGCTGGGCGTGGTGGCACGTGCCTGTAGTCCCAGCTACTCGGGAGGCTGAGGCAGGAGAATTGCTTGAACCCAGGAGGCGGAGGTTGCGTTGAGCCGAGATCGCGCCATTGCACTCCAGCCTGGGTAACAAGAGCGAAACTCCGTCTCAAAAAAAAAAAAAAAATCCAAACTTTCATGCCTGATTTAGGAAATCTACTTGGAGAAATAGCCTGGCTTTCACACATATTTAAAAGAAGTCAAACTACATCTTTCTTACTCATACTCATGACCCCAAACACATTTGTAAAAAAATTGGCTTATCTCACAAAAATGTGTGCTCATAGCATTTTGCCTTGTGGTTCTCTGCAGCCTGTATAGTTCCATGACCCCACACACTTAGCATTTCTGCTGGAAATAAAGTTGTCTTGACAGCTTCATGCTTAGCCAGCAGAATGGTAGTTTTAGTGGTTGGCTGGAGTTTTTGTGTACACTTGGGACTTACTGTTGAAATAAACATTATTAGACTCATATTAAAATTGGACCAGAAATTTAGTTTTGTCCATTCAGCCTCAATTCACCCAAGAATCTCTCATCCAAATGACAGATAGTATTGACTTTCTGAGATAAAGATTAAAATCAGCCCTGGGTGCTTACTTAGCCTTGCATTCAAATGGAGATTTCTTTTTTCTGTTTTTGAAACAGAGTTAAAAATAGAGTGCTCTGATCTCACATAGAAAGTTTTCTTTTGTTTCCTGCCCTTTCTGCTCTTAACACGTCTGTATTTGTCCTCTGTGGGGCCTTAACTTCCAACGCCTTAAAGATAACACCTGACCCAGTGGTAATCTGGAACATATTCATCATGCTTTTTTTTTTTTTTTTTTTTTAACCCTATCCCATCTACTTAATTTGTGACTTTTCATAATTCAGGATTTGCTGGAAGGAATTTACCTTTTATTCTTAACTATTTGTCATGTCTTTCAGCAATTTTTAACATCTCTTGTCAGATTAATGTAAAATTGTGGCATTTATTTTAGTTTATTTCGAAGAGGACCGTTAGATACATTTTGTGCCTACTTTTGTACTTCTTTATAACTGGCTTCTTTTTTGATTTTACAGAATACCAAGCTGCTATTTTACACTTGAAGAGGGAGCACAAAGAGGAAATTGAAAACCTGCAGGTATACCTCTTTGATTCTACTGAACTGGTTCTATAGAACTGATACTTGGTTTTCTCCTACACTGAAGTAAACATTCCCCTTGAGTTGAAGTTTTAAACTAGACAGCATCACAACTTGCAGATGCAATAGGCACTGTGTCTAATATGGGGATTGAAAAGCCTTGGATTCTGTTTTTTAATATAATTCAATTTCTAATTTAAAAACTACCGTAAATGCATTTGATTGGATTAGAAAACGATTATTTTATTTTTAAAGTAGGAGAGAAGACAGAATAGACTTCTACTGTAAAAAATATGATAGAAGTTATTTTTTCTATGTACAATGGAAGTTATTTTTGTTTAGCTTCCTCCTGTTCAGGTGTTCATGTCTGTATGTTTCTTAGCACATCCCTGCAATATGATGTGATGCAGATTACAGGGTTTAACGAAGGAGCCCTAAGAGGTGGAGGAATTGTGCTGAGCCCTTCCATATCCCCCGAGAGTGCTGGGAAATGGTTGACCTAATCCTCCTTTGTGAAGCCCTGAATGACTGAGGGATCATTTCCCTTGTGCTGCCATCTAATTGACATTCCCTGTGTTTGGCATTTGCTTGTAGTGCCTGTGGCAGAAAGTTCAGAATCTTAACTTCAAATAGCTGAATACTGAATCAGGCACTGAGAGTTGTTTACTGACGGCTGCATTAACCCCCTACTTCAGGAGAGAATGATAGCAAAATTTCAGTAACATTTCTTCCTTATTTAATATTAACTCATTACTTGCTAATTTAACGAACCTGTGGATCAGATATTCTTCTTTTCAAAATTTGTTAATTTGCAAATAGAAATTGTATATATATGGTATATGACATGTTTTGAATTATGTATACGTTGTGGAGTAACTAAATTGAGCTAATTCATGTATACATTGCTTTATATTTATCATTTATGTATGGTGAGAACACATAAACTCTACTTTTTTAGAAATTTTAAAGTATACCATACATGGTTATTAACTATAGTCACTATGTTAAACAGTAAATCATCTTGAATTTACTCCTCAAATGTAACTGAAATTTTGTCTCCTTTCATCAACTTCTCCCTAATGCTCCCCCATCCTTCACCCCTCTCCACCCCCAGCCCCTAATAACTGCCATTCTACTGCCTGTTCCTGCAAGTTCAACTTTTTTAGATTTCTCACATAAATGAGGTCATGCTATATCTGTGTTTCTGTGCTTGGCTTATTTCATGTAACATAATGTTCTCCAGGTTCTTCCATATTGTAGCAAATGACAGGATTATTTTTTTTTCTTTTTTAAAGGCTATAGTGTTCCATTTTGTATATAAACCACATTTTCTTTATCCATTTGTCCACTGATGGACATGCATGTTGATTCCATGTCTTGGCTTTTGTAAATAACGTTGCAATCAGCATGAGAGTGTAGATATCTTTTCAACATACAGACTTCATTTCCTTTAAATACATACCCAGTAGTGGGATTTCTGGGTCATATGGTAGTTCTATTTTTTATTTTTTGAGGAGGCTCTACACTATTTTCCACAACTGGTCTACATTTCCACCAGTAGTACGCAAGGGTCTTCTTTTTCCGTATCCTCACCAATACTCGTAATGTTTCGTCTTTTTTGGCAATAGCCATTCTAACAGTTGTGAAATGATATCTCATCATGGTTTTAGTTTGCATTTCCCTGATGATTAGTGATTTTGGAGCATTTTGTCATATATTGATTGGCCCTTTTGTATGTCTTTTTTTCTTTTTTTTTATGAGTCGGAGTCTTGCACTTTCATTCTGGCTGGAGTGCAGTGGCACCATCTCAGCTCACTGCAACCTCTGCCTCCTGGATTCAAGTGATTCTTGTGTCTCAGTTTCCTGAGTAGCTGGGATAACAGGCGTATGCCACCACGTCCAGCTAATTTTTGTATTTGTAGTAGAGACGAGTGTAAGGTTTAGCGCCGAGTTTAAACTAAGGAAACTGAGACCAGCCTAGGAAAATTAAATGCCAATTTATTAAGCTCCTGGGCAAGGTTCTGTGGTCCGGGAAAGGGGGCCAGAGAAGTCGCGCTTGGCTGCTCTTGGGCGTGGGATTTTATAGGGAGTGAAGGCGTCTTGATTGGTTGTGGAGAAACAGGACGTGGAAGGCACAAGCTGCTATTGGTAGGTAGGTGGGATTTCCGGTGAGTGGGCCACCCAGGGGAGTGGGACCTGGGCGAGGCAAAATGCTATTGGGCAGGTTTTGGCGGGGCTTCTTTTAAACTTTGGCGGGGTTTTCCAACGGCGGGCTAGGTGCCGAGTGCAGAGTTTAGTGTTGAGTGCAGATTCTGGTGCAGAGTGCAGAGCTGGGTGTCGAGTGCAGAGGTGGGCGTCGAGTGCAGAGGTGGGCGTCGAGTGCAGAGGTGGGTGTCGAGTGCAGAGGTGGGTGTCGAGTGCAGAGGTGGGTGTCGAGTGCAGAGGTGGGTGTCGAGTGCAGAGGTGGGTGTCGAGTGCAGAGCCGGGTGTCGAGTGCAGAGGTGGGCGTCGAGTGCAGAGGTGGGTGTCGAGTGCAGAGGTGGGTGTGTCCAGCCTCCTGGCAAGGCGACCGGCCTTACATTCCAACCCTTTTGATGATA
>PVKV010006127.1:0-13259 GCA_004027835.1 Alouatta palliata
GTAGTTGAGGTCAATGAAGGGATCATTGATGGCGACAATATCCACTTTACCAGAGTTAAAAGCAGCTCTGGTGACCAGGCGCCCAATCCGACCAAATCCGTTGACTCCGACCTTCACCTTTCCCATGGTGTCTCAGAGATGTGGCTGGCGATGGGAGACGAGAAGCGGCTGTCTGTCGAGCAGGAGGAGCAGAGAGCCTCTACTGAGTTTTTAAAAAATATTTACTAAATTTATCTATACATTCATTCCAAGATTACTTTTTGCTTCAGATGTACCCAGAAAGACTGAATGAGAAAGAAGGAATTTGCCATATGGCAATATTCCAAGAAGTGGCTTAGCTGGAGAAACTAACAGGAAAATACTCATGTCTATTAGCAAATCACATCTAATGAGTGGTTTCAGTCTTCACCATACAAGAACTCTCAGTGGCGTTTGGAACTGCCTGAGAACACTGCTATGGAAACTGTGTCCTCTTGCCTTCTGTGCCACTAGAACCTCCCATCTATTTAATAGCTGCTTCTTTCTACTTCTTCACCAGGGTTTTCTTAAATTTTGTTGTCTTTTAAGGTTCTATCCTCACTTTGCTTTTGACTTAAGTTCTCCTCTCCTGACTCACCCAAATCCATGACTTCACACCCCACCCAATTAATCTAAAACTTGATTTCAGCTTTGGAACTCTCTGCAGAGCTCGAGCTGCGTAGAATCAACCTCACAAACATTTTAAGCTCATCATGTCTAAAACTAAACTCATGCTTTTCTCCTCTGTTCCCTATGTCTGCAAGTAACAGCCAACCATTCCATTTTCCAAGGCAAAAAAACACTTAAAACTACCTCGGTCTACCTTCTCTCACCACAGTTGTATCTAATCAGTACAACCTTTCTGGCCTCATTTGCTTCTTGATTATTGTAATAGAAAAACTGGTCTCTCTGTCGTCTCACCTCTGCACACACACAGAACTTTGTCTTTCCTCGTGTGGACTTCCCTACAAGGCTGCCAGAGTGATATTTCTAAAGTGCAAATCATATCATGTGAAACTCTGGGCTGTGATTTCTGCTAAGGAGTGTGAACTCTGGGCTGAAAGGTTAGTGAAACCCTTACATTACGTAAGATTGTGGATTGATCCCTAACTAGCCACCAATTCTCAACTCTGGACATTTTTTAATGCTTTCTTTCATAGAATACTGGTAATTTTCAGACTTTCTTGTATTTTTCAGACACCACTGACTGTGTACATGGTCTTCCTTCATCTACCTCCTCTCCTACTGCTCTCCCCGCAAGTCTCTGTGTTGTTTTTTGAAAATGCCAAGTGTGCTTCTGTTTTAGAATACAGTTTCCGTACTAGACTGCCTCGTTGTTGAGAAATATTAAGTTGCTGAAAAACGTTAAGTGTATGAATATTAAGAAATGCTGAATGTATGATAAAATATGTTTGCTAGGAAGAATGATGGCAAGGAAAACCTAGTCGCCCCCCGCCCCACCCCTGCCAAGTAGAAAACTACTTGGGGCATTCCCAAGTGGCAGGACAATATATAAATATCATACACCTGTTAAAACAATTCTTTAAGCTATCTGACCCTGCCCCTGTGGCTCCCTCATGAAGAATACTTTTTAGGTTGTTTGTGATCAGTGGTAAGTGAGCACCAGCTGCCTACTTGGTGTGTTTTTTGTTATGAGAAAATACCAAACACCTGTTCAGAGAGAATAAACGCATGGGTCAGAGTTTACTTGGGGCCTTCAGCCTGGAATGCTGTCAGCCCTGAAGCTTTCAGTTTGAAAGGCTGCTGGCCACCTGAATAGATCCACTTTGCTGTTCTGTCTTTCTCTCATTTCCTTTAGCACTGCCTGGGTGGGAGTCTCTACAGCTGGTACTCAGTAACTCATGTTTTTCATACCCCTTTAATTTTTCCATGTTTCTCTCTTTGTCTGAAATATCCCTCTACCTAGCCCAATTATGGCTCTTTTAATCTGTGTGTGAAAAGTCAGTTCCAAATCACTTTCTGAAGCTCTTGATGACCTGACCACTTTCCCCAGGATAATGTGGATGTCCCTTGCATACTATCTCCTGGTATTCCCAGGCATTGTACTGGTGATAGTTTACCAAGCAGGTAACTAGCCCTTACTGTGACTAAAGTCACAAAAACAGTAAATGGTGAATTCGATAGAAAAAAGGTTTTTTTTTTTTAAACATTTTAAAGTAAATATCAGTAAAACCTAGAATGCATTACTGAAAGGAATTATGGCCTCTGCTGTTTTGTCCACCTTTGAAAACAAAGATTTTTATCTATCAAGCATGATTATAGAGTATTGTTATTTGTATGAATATATTAGAACTCTTTTGTATTCATCTATTTCTCTTGTTCTTTTTCTTGTTTTTGTACTACTTCCGGTTTCTTTTTTCACTTATCACCTGCCCTTTTTCTTTACTCCTCCTTTTCTTTGTTAATTTCTCAAGTGCCTACAAATGTCTCATGATGCATGTAATAATAAAACAAAAATTGACATCAAATTAATTTCAAATATAAGGAGCTTAGAAAAACGGGGAAAGAGTTGAAATATATGTTAGCATACATTAAGTTGCAAGTAATAGAAAAGTCATTGTTAAACTAGCTTAAGAAATAAAGAAATTGATTCTCTCAGATAGCAAGAGATCTAGAGATAGGATGGCTCCTAATTTGACTCCTAATTGTGGAGAAACCAGATGCTGTCCTAATTCCTCATCTCTGTCCTTGATATGCCTGCTTTGTCTCCAGGCTGTTTCCCAGCATAGTTACAGGATGTTGCAGCACTTAAATGTAAGTTACATCAAGACAGAATCACTCAGATACTGAATGCCTCTTCTGGCATGTGCTTTATACAATTTGGGAAGACAGTTTGAGAAGCATACTCAGCCAAATGTCTGCCACATCTCATTGATCAGTATTGAATCAAAACCTCTTATTGAGACATTCAATAAATTCTTATTAAATAAATTCATGGAAATTCCAACAGCTCTAAAATTAGAGTTTAAAAAATGATGTGCTAGAACTCAGGAACAATATTATATTACCAAAATGTATTTGAGCAGATGAGCAGAGCAAGAAAAGTAAATTATAGGGAGAGATTTCCATCTATCTCACTGCACACATGGAGACTTAGCTGTTCAGAGACCTGGAAGCCATTTTTATTACCATCTTGTCTTTTTTCCCCAGTTAGTGTATCTGTTTCTGGATCAAATTAGGCACAAATTATGTACTTGTACTATAATATCAAGAAAACCAAAAACACTGGTAGTTGAGAGGAATAAAATAAAAGCAAGTTGAATTTGCTTCTGTGGGGTAGGTTCTGTATCATCTTTTTAAATTATTAAAGTTGAAAAATATATATTTGAATACATTTTAAAAATCACAATGGTAATTATGATAGGAAAACTAAAACCTTGGAAATCATTAGAGGAGAAAGAAAAAGCAGGGAAATATAGTCTACATAACAACCCAAAAATTTAACAGGAAACGTTGTTATGAAACAAAATAACAAAAATGAGCACTCAGAAATAAAATCAAATATATGAATTATGAGAGAAACATTGTTAATTGCCCGTCATTAACAGACAGACTCTCGGACTGGAAAAAGAAAAATTTACTCTGTGTGGTTTATGATAGAGTGATCATGTAGTTTATTTCAAAATCAAGACACGTTTGAAAATGAAAGGTAGCCACTATCAATAATTATGCATAGAAGATAAATGTAAACCATACCCCAAACTGTCCCAGGCAAACGGGGATATATCATTGCCCTATTTTTGAAAGATATACTAAATGAACTCTAAAACGTTGAATGTAAATAATTATTAAATATCAGATTTTAAAACAAGGAATTAAAACATTTATATTAAACAAAAGAGCATCGAATACCAGTGAAATGATAAATAATTATTGAACATTCCCTATGTGCAGGGCACTATTCCAGGGACCAAAATAATAGCAAAAAAGAAAACCAACACAGTCACTATCCTCACAGTCTGTATTCTAAAGCCTAATAAGCCAATGACTATGAAATAAGAGTTCTTCTGTCTGTCTTTTCTGCTCTTTTTCTGTAATTCACTTTTATCATATTAACAAAAGTTTTACACTGGAACCATACAGAAAAAAGTGGGGGAAAAAATGGGAGGAGGCAGGGTAGGGGAGAAGGGAGTATAATCCTCAAGGAGTATTAAAAAAAAAAAACTACAAAATTAAATCGAGTAGGAAATTTAAAAATAGTATGTCGTAATTAAATATGATTTATGCTAGTAATTTCAAGAAGGTTCAATATTTTAAAAATCTCTTAATGTATTAATGCACATAAGAAGGTCAAAGGAGATGAGACATAAAACCATTTCCCAATAGTCACTGAAGAACAATATTAATCAGATAGAGAAGCAGAAATTTCCTAGCACATTTGTTGGAGATTTAAATTAGGTAAGTCCACCATCCTTAATCTGAAGTTCTAAACACTGTTTTTTGTTTTGTGTTTGTTTTCGTTTTTTGGTAATTCATTCGATGACAAAGCTGTGCTGACTTAAACTGACAAACAAATGGTAGAATAAAGAAAAGGAAGTTACAGATTGGCATGAATAATACGATCACATCTTTGTAAAATTTTGTATGTGTGTTTGTGGCCAGAGCAAAGAAGTTGGTGGACATCTAAATTTTATCGCTAAGTGGTAAAATGATATGCAATATTTGCTTTATTATCTGTAATACTTTGATTTTCTTTTTTAAATTATCAATGCCTCACTGTGAAGTATGAGGAAATTAGCTTATCTACAATTACCCCTTCTTCACATCCTCATCTCCCAATGTTTCTAAATTATATTGTTTTTACATCAATAATATTTATAAAACATGTGAATGTATATTTAAATCCTCAACTGTAATAAGATCTTCCGTGTTTATCTAGGCATATTTCTAGAAGTGTTGTCCCATAACAGCACCACATTACGGTGATTTGGGGCCCTATCCCAAGCCTGGACCATATTTTCTGGGCTTGGGGCTACAATATGACCAAACTCTAATGAATGCATATTGAAAGCATATTAAAGGCAGCAACATGGACGGAACTGGAGGTCATTATGTTAAGTGAAATAAGCCAGCACAGGAAAGCAATTTCACTGGTTTTCACTTATTTGTGGGAGATAAAAATGGAAACTATTGAACTCATGGAGGTACAGAGAGAAGAAGGATGGTTACCAGGGGCTGGAAAAGGTTAGGGGGTCGGGTTCTGGAGAGGTGGAGATGGTTAATGGATACAAAAACTTGCAAAGAATAAGACCTAGTATTTGCTAGCACAACAGAATGGCTCTAGTAGAATAACTTAATTGTACATTCTAAAATAACCAAAAGAGCGTAATTAAATTGTTTGTAACACAAAAGATAAATGCTTGGGATGATGAATATTCCATTTACCCTGATGTAACTATTACACATTGTGTCCCTGTATCAAAATATCTTATATAACCTATAAATATATACATGCAGTATGTGCTAAATGTTTTTCATGGACATTAAAGTGTGGGGAACACTGAGCTATAGTTCAGAATCAAAAATGAAAATATCAACAAGCAGCAATTAAATATGATAGCGGGTGAATACAGTTAACTCTAGAGTTAAGTGACACACGCAGACTGATTGATAGAATCATTTTTAGGCTTTATCTTGGGAGCAAGAATATTTTACTGAATTACTATCACCATTTTCTCTGACAACTTCTTTCTTTGCCTAGTTGATTCCAAGTTAGAAATTTCCTCCAAAGCTCACTGAAGAACAAGTAGATTTGAGTATCAAACTGCTGTATCTTTCCTAATCTAGGTTCTCTGTCGGACTAATCTTACACTTATATTTTCCAGTAATTCCTTGAAGCTGATTGTATTCTTTCTTTACTTCCTCTGTTATAATGATTTTATTATTTTAAGAACATAGATATTTTATGTCAGAAAGTAGGAATTAAGAGAGAGAAAGTTACAGATGTTGAATCTATTGAGCCAGAATTTTTTACATATAGATGCAGTGTCATCATGATCATATTTAAAAAGAAAAACAACTTTTAACTTTGATTATAAAATATCTGACACATATATGACTTTTTTGAAAATATGAAAAGCCCACAAGTAGTACAATACTTTCTTAAGGTAATAAAGAATATCAGTCTAAATCAACAAAAGGTTAACACTTAATACTGAAACTGTAGGCTTAGTATCAATCAAAGTCAGAAAAACAATAAATATAATTTTTATCACCACTGTGATTTAATATAGCCTTAGAAGTTCTGCCCAAATCAATAAGATGAAATAAGAGGAAACAAGAACATCAGTATTTTCTGGTATTAACCAACAAAAAAGTCCACAAAATTAACTAAAATGCTCTTCAATTAACCAGAGGAAATAGTAATTTAAACATGTAAAAATAAATGTGAAAAATATATTTTTTATATTTAGCAGCAATAATCAGCAAAATGAATAAAAGTTCCTGTTCATAATAACAAAATGATAAAAAGCCATCATCGAGAACTATGTAATACTCACAAATGAACACTATGAATATTCAGAGTGAAATGAAGATGGGCTTAATAAATGAAGAAATAGACTATATTCTTAAATTGGAGAATAGAAATTCTAAAAATATCAGTTCGTCTTTAAATTTATTTAAACTATAAACAGTTGCATTCAATGCTTCTGCAATTTTCAAGAGATAGGAGGAATTGTTTGTATTAACTATATAATATATCTACAATTTTTTTTTTGAGATGGAGTCTCACTCTGTCACCTGGGTTGGAGTGCAGTGGTGCAGTCTCCACTCACTGCAACCTCTGCCTCCTGGGTTCAAGCAATTCTCCTGCCTCAGCCTCCCTAGTATCTGGGATTACAGGCGCCTGCCACCACATCCAGCTAAATTTTGTATTTTTAGGAGAGATAGAGTTTCACTATGTTAGCCAGGCTGGTCTCAAACTCTTGACCTCAGGTGATCTGCCTGCCTCGGCCTCCCAAAGTCATGACAGTATAGGCATGAGCCACCCAGCCCAGCCTTACAATAATTAAGACAATGCTGCACTGATATAAGAATTGATGGACAGGATATGAATATTAAATATTACCATGTTTAAGAATCTTGAATATAGTAATGGTACATGATACACTGATGAGGCCTAAAAACAATTAAATTTCATAACACTGACTTGGAAGATAATCTTTAGATTCTTATCTCATACCACATATCAAAATATTAACAATATATGTATTCTCTAAAGTAACTCCTCAAAAATGAAACTGTGTACATAGAAAAAATGTAAATGCCTGATCTTACTCAGGAAATCAATAATAGATTTTTATTAAATAATAAATTTGAATACACTAACACTTCAGACACATATATTTCAACATATTACAAAATTTTAGTGATAAACAGCACACTGGGAACTACAAATTACCAAACATATGCAAATGAATTATGTATAGTCTTTATATATAAAAACTTTATAAAAAATGAAAAGGAAAACATAAATAAAATTCAAATCTCAAATTGTCTTTAAAAAATAATCAATTTTACTAATAGTCAGAGAAATGGAAACATTCAAAGCAATGATTAAGTGTAATTTTGCCCATAATGCTGATAATATATAGTTTTCAATGTAAGATAATAAAAAGACAAGCCACCAGTTGAGAGAAAATACTTGCAAACCACAAACCTGTTATAGGGCTTATAAGCAGAAAATATAAAGAAATTTTAAGCTCAATAATAAAAATTTTTAAGGGGCAAAAGATTTGAACATAGACTTTAATAAACAAGATACATGGATGGCAAACGAGGATAGGAAAACATGATCAAGATAATCAGTTATTAGAGAAGTGTAAATTAAATGCACAGTGAGATACAACTGCACACTTACTAGAATAACTAAAATTCCAGAGTGATCATAAAAGTGTTGGCAAGCATATGAAGAAACTGAAACTCACATACACTGCTTGTGGGAAAAACTTTGTCAGTTTTTTAAAAGTTAGACACATACCTACAATATGACTGAGTCAGTTCACTCCAAAATATTTACTCAAGAGAAATGAAAGCATGTTCTGTGGTTTGAATGATGGCATGTCCTCCAAAATTCATGTTGAAACTTAAGCCTCAATACAACAGTATTAAAAGGTGTGGCCATTGGGAGGTGGTTAAGTCACGAGAGCTCTGCCTGCGTGCATGTGATTACCACCCTAATGAAAGGGCTGATAACTGAAACACACACTCTCCTGCCCTTCCTACCCTTTTTGTGTGTGAGGCACCATCTTGAAAGGAGACACCAGGTCCTTTACCAGACACCCAACTTGCCAGTACCTTGATCTTGGACTTGCCAGTCTCCAGAACTAGGAGAAATAAATGTCTATCCTTTATAAATGATCCAGTCAAAGGTATTTGGTTATAGCAACACAAATGGACTAAAAAAGCAAACTTACATACAAAGACTTGTACACAAATGTTTATCGTAGCTTTATTTGTAATGGCCAAAAACTGAAAATAACTAAAATGTCCATTAATAGGTAAATGAAAAACAAATTACATTCATATACTGGAATAATATTCACCAATATAAAGGGCTAAGCTATGAATACACACAACAACATGGATGAATCTCAAAATCATTGCGCTGAATGAAAGAAACTAGGTGGAAAAGAGTACATAATGTGTGCTTTCTTTTATACAAAAATCTAGATAATACTAACTAGTCCATAGTAATGACAAATCATGATTGTCTAGGGGTGAAGAGAGGCAGGAGGGAAAATATTACAAAAGGGCGTAAGAAACTTCTAGGGATTATAGATATGTTCATTATCTTGGTTGTGGTAATAGTTTCATTGGTTTACAAATATGTTAAACTTATCAAGTTGTGCAATTTCAAAATGTACCATTTATTATTTACGAATAATACCTCAATCAATCAATAAAGCTACATAAAAGGAAAGCAGGATGGAAAATCACACCTACAGAATGATTTTGTTTTAAGAATACTCTCCCTCTCTCTCTCATACACATGCCAACACACACACTCAACACAAGCACAGGCCAATAAATGAAATTACAATTTATGAAATTACATAAAAATGCAAAGAATTATTTATCTAAATGACACAACTTCAAGGTGTTATTTTTAAAGTTCTAACATTTTTAAAGTTCTTTTACTTCCCTGTGTTTCCCAAATTCTCTTATATTTTTGCTTTGGTAAGCCTCATTGCTTATAAAAAATAAAATAAAATAAAATAACTTCATTGTCATCCAGCTTCAAATATCCAAATAGCATCCATTTTTTACACGTAAGTCATTATCATCAAACTTTTGTGTGAGTGTTAATTTCATCCTCTCGCTATTACCCACAGAAGGTATATTATGGAAACTACTGAATGATTGCCAAAATATATTGAATTTCACATAGTGATCATTTTGAGAAATGACTATTAAATTTATTTCTGTTCATTTGCACTCACTTTTAATTATGCTATGGAGTGTAAAATATAAGGTATCCAATGTTTAAAAATGACAAATTCGTTATAATATCATAAATTAAAATTTTACATTAAAATGTAATAGTATGTCCAAGCATAAAATAAATATTAAATTCAAGTATATCTTAAATTCTAAGAGCTCCTCCTTGCTTACCATACAATGCAAACTCCTTAAGCTGGTCATCAGGACTGTCAGAACTAGGAGCCTGGCTTACCTCCACTGTATTCCAAAACATCCAGCCTTTATGGTCCAGCCCCACTGAGCTACTGATGCTTTCACAGTTCCTGCCTCTGTGCTCCGCCCAGTGAAAATTTCTCCACCTCATGTCCTCCCGACATTCTCTGTCAAGATCTTGCCCATTCTTCAATGTCCTGCTCATCTACTCTTTTCTTACTGACATACTTCTTATAAACCAGAAGTTGTCCTCTCTTTCTCTGAACACCCTTCCACTGATGCTGAACCTCTAAATGGCACCAAGAAATAAGACACTGTGTGTGTGTGTGTGTGTGTGGGGGGGGGGCATGAGTATGGGTAGATGTGTAGCTGAATTTTGCCTGTTTTTTTCTCTTCTAGCAGATTTTCCAGCACAGTGATTGTTTAATAAATATTTATTAAGTTAAATAGCAATTTTTAAAAATTGTTTAATACATAACTTTTTTTCTGGATCATGATTTCCTACACAGGAGTAATAATTTCATGGATTTGTAAAAGGGACTTAAAATACTGTATTGCAAATATCATGGAAATGCCGCAGTGCAAATATAGTAACCATTGAATAAGACTATAATAAACAGAGCAAAAGGTTGTTGCACAGATTTATCATTTTGTTTGTCATCTGATATATTTTTATAAAATCTTTTAAAAATTAAGAAATACTTTTTTGGAATACCTAGGCTGTGTTAAGTATAATTTTTCTTGTGTACTATAAAGAAAAATACAAATAAAATAGTTTGCTGTGATTACTATCAAAGAATGACTTGGTGCATTGTATAAAATGGAGCAAAATCAGCACAGCTGGTGTCTGCCCTGTGTCTGTAGGACTGTCATCACGCATGTTTCTTTGCTTTGTTTATTTTGTTCTTCTCTGTAAAGTAGATCAGTCAATTCTTTGTTATTTCATTGGAATAATGCATTGCGCTGTTGTTGCTTTGCTCAACATATAGCTTGGGGTTAATTCAGATTTAAAATTAAAAGATTTACTTTTCATTTTATATAGCTCAATTACCAGTCACTCATAGTATGTTATAATAATATTTGGATATATTTTAAGAATATATGTTATTAATAATATCATAGTTATCTAGTACTTTCAGTAATAAAATATTTTCATCACCTAGAAAGCTTAGAGTTTTATTATGTTTTATTATTACTTCTTTTTTATAAGTTAACATAACTTGGCATAAATATTATAATAGTATGGATATCCTTGGTCAAGAATATTATAATATTCCATTTCTGGAATAGAGTAATTCAGACCATATGAAAGAGCCCAGAAGTACCACTATTTGATTTGTTACTGAAAATGCATCCTCATTTCCAGAAGCAAACACGATATACCCTTAGTTGCCAGGATAATTGGCTTTACTTTAGTATGTCTTAGATATCTTAGTTGCTTTCGATAGTCTGCATGAGTTAAATGCTTGTTATTTTTAAAAAACTGATGCCAAGTCAAGTCAACATAACATTAAGCTTTTGTGCTTTATTAACTTCAGCTGTGTATTTCTCAGTCAGAGCATTACTGCCTCTAAGAAATCTAACTCATTAGGTTTGAATTCTTCTTTTATCCAAATGCTTTCTTTCATCCATATAACAGATATTTGTTTGTGCCTACTGTTTTCTAAGCACTGTGCTAAAAAGAGTAGAAAGTCCTAATCGTCAAGAAATTAACTCTAGTGGGGGGATATATTTATAAAAAAATTATAATACAATGTAGTATGTGTAATTTATTAAACCATTCAACAAAAAATATATTGAACATCCAGTAAGTCAGCCTGGTATTGTGGTACAACCTAGAAATAAGATTGTAAGCAAACAGACATAGAGTTTATGGTCCAGTGACTTATTTAAGAAATAAATAGGAGACAAACTTGGTAACCATTAGTAGTTATCAATAGCTTGGTAATAAAATGAATGGGTGGGGATTGAAGAATACACAGCAATTGCTTTTAAGTTTCTAGCATGAGTTTATTTCTTTGATTATTCATGTATTTATATTTAAGAGACGTAAATAATTTACTATGTGTCAGGCTCTGTTCTAAGCACTTTTTAATCCACCTAATCCCCCATAACAACCCTACTTTTATTTATTCCTATCTTGCAAATGAGAGGCCAAGTAAATTTTCCAAGGTTACAGAGCTATTAAGTGATAGCACTAGAACTCTAACCCAGACAATCTTGCTCACAAATTGTTTTTCTAAACACTAATCTAAGTTGCCTCTCACATGCAACTAGGAGGGCCTATTGCTATAGAAAATATATTTTAAAATTGATAGCTCTTGTAAGAATGACATCAGAGATACTTAGAGAACATCCTCTTGGTAGGTAGCTTGCTGGATGTGAATGTTAAATTTAAGAACGATGCCGGGGTTAAAGACAGAGATTTAGGAGTTGCCAATATATGGGATTAGTGAAGGTCGAACAAGTAGATGAGCTCACTTAGTGGTTCCCAAACACTAGTCCACAGGCCATTTCAGATCCATATTGAAGTTTATAGCAACTCTTTGAGAAGCAGATCAATAAAGATTGTTGAGGAGTTTAGTGCCTAAATTGTATCTTTTCCTCTTATATAATTACAGTGAGTAGAGAATACACACAAAATACAGTCATTGGAACTTAGCTAAGACCTAAAATCAAATGGGCTCTACTACTCACTCTATACACCTAAAATTAGAATCTGCCAAAAGAAATAGCTGTCTACACAGGGGACCCCGTCTTACGTACTCTTGTTATAAGCTAAAGCTCTAGGGGAAGTAGATACCCAAATTCATTACAAATTGAAGAGAGGAATGCAGCAAGTCTAAAGAATGTGCTATCCAGGAAAAACTTAGGTGATAATATTAATAAATTAATTAATATGTGAACATACTGTGTGATATTTGCATGGCTGGCAAGAGCTTAGAACTAAATTAGTGATAGCATATAGAAAATTAGGCAAATAAAAGAAGTACAGTTATTAAACTAGTATTAAGTAGAGTTGTCATGCAGCAAAGGTAATTGTAGTGCATTATTTGGCCCAGTTTTTACAGACATGATAATGGAAACATATTTTTATAACAAAAATTATATACCCATATTGTTTGCATGGGGATAGAAAATTGAGTGGGGAGTAATATTGGGAGCAAGGGTAAAAGAGAGCTTAATTTTTATCTTCCACAATATCAAACCAATAGAAAATGACTACAACTAATAAACATAAGAACTGCCACCTTTTATTTAGAGATATAGAAATAAACACCAAATTATCAGTTAAGAGTAGGAAATGCTGGTTTCCAATAAGAAAAAAGGAAAGGTCAGGGATTCTAGTTTTTCATGACACAATTTGTGGTACTATTGAACTCTACTTAACTATGTGCACACATAATTTTTATTTGAAAGCTACATGATATGAAAACTTGTAGGCCGGGCGCGGTGGCTCACGCCTGTAATCCCAGCACTTTGGGAGGCCGAGGCGGGTGGATCACGAGGTCAAGAGATCGAGACCATCCTGGTCAACATGGTGAAACCCCGTCTCTACTAAAAATACAAAACTTAGCTGGGCG